>CM030846.1:3476774-3519274 GCA_018105865.1 Metaphire vulgaris
ATGTATTCGCATGAAATGTAATAATATTCTCGTGCTTGGGAAGGTTTGTTATATGCTCTAATGCTGTGCTGGGCGTAGCTGATTAGCGGATCAAACAAAGCAAAGTGTAATCATGATTTCGTCGGAAAGTAAGGGCGACGTTTCGGCGTCACGAAACTGACTCATTCTAAAACCGGCGCCATCATGATCATGCCCTGCTATTCATAATAGCACATGGTCTGAATTTCCGGGGGGATGGGAGGGTTTTGGCTCCACTGGACCACAGTTTGGGGGACGATTTCC
The DNA here is from genome assembly GCA_018105865.1 of Metaphire vulgaris. Lineage (NCBI taxonomy): Eukaryota > Metazoa > Annelida > Clitellata > Crassiclitellata > Megascolecidae > Metaphire > Metaphire vulgaris. Next base: position 3,477,057 of record CM030846.1, read on the forward strand.
CAGCGGCGGTTCCACGTTGGGGATGACTGGGGATGCATTCCCCCACCACCGGCCCACCAAAAATGCGTCTTCAATGGAAGATGATTGTTTAAATGGATTAGCCTTGACGTAGGCCTATATCCACAAAGATATGGACATATTTATAGACAATGTCATCGACAAATTTGCTTCCAACAATAGCAAACTCGATTTTGCGCTATGACTTTGTACAGCCAGCTACTAAAATGGCTTTTAAACATTGTCAATTTTGAACATTATATTTTATAAATCAAATCTACAGATTTCTTCTAAACCGTTTCCATATAATTCCTTTGACAATTGACAGGATCTTCCTAGAAATTCATTGCATCCCCCCACCAAGAGTTCCTGGAACCGCCACTGCAATTTCCTATAGGGCGTTGAAAAAGCTCGGTGTTGCCTTCTGACTCTCCAGTAATTGTCGAAAATTTTATTCTCGGCTGAGTTTCTGACTAAGCTTTCTGCGCTGAGTGTTGCTAATGTGTTCCTAGAATCAGTTTCGACAACCAGTGTTTATTCTAGCCACCTTGACATTGGAAGGAGTTTGAAATGTTTGGAAGGGGGAAGATTTGTCTCTCCACGCTTTGGAGGGGGGGGGGATTTTCATCCCCAAGCCAACATATAAAAATTTTGGGGGGAATTTTAAAAATGGGGGATTCCCCCCCCCCCAAAAAAAAACAGGCCTAGAATAAACACTGTTCGGCAACCCTTTTGCTGCTGATGCGTTCCTGCAGATCTTTTCCCGCAGCTTCCAACTTTAACAGAAGCAGAAGAAGCGTAGATCCCGCGTAGCTACACCCAGTGCTTGCAGCTTTCGTCGTCTACATTCTGCACTACAGTACAGTCTCGCAGAATATAACTGTCATAAGACTAAGTTAACGGATTTGACTGTATAGGCTAAAGCCAGCCGCGAGACATGTGTTTTACGCGGATTTAGACTATACCGGATAATTCTATGAACGAAAAACTGGGACGCAGTGCGGGGGGAAGGGCCAGGGAGCCGTGACTCCAGAACTCTCTGTCACATAATCCCTCGGCGCTTCACTCCCAGTGGCGGCTCTAGGATTTGGCAAGTGGGGGGAGGGGGCGTTTGGGTGGCAACTTCTAATTATGGGGGGGGGGGGGATCAACCATTTGTTGTTTAATGTATGTAGCATTAAGTATAGGGTCCCAACTGGGGGGACACTGGGGAGTCAGGCACTCAATAGGGGCACGGGACCCTTGCCCCCCGGTGGAGACGCCACTGTTCACTCCCACATTCACTTACTACCTATTACGAAGCAGACAACGCAACAAAACAATGCAACACTTTCGCGCACCGCCATCTGAACTTTTCGGTTATAAATCGGATTGGATATTTGGCGTGTAGGCCTATCATCGGTTGACGCCCTAAGCATTACATGGTGCTGGCGCCATAGAAGTCGATTGACCGTATAATCCGTAGCTTCACGGTGTCGTAAATCATGAAATTAAAACATGAAACGTTGACAGACATCGGTCTAATGAAACGATTACGCGTTCATCCCAAGCGCCTATACAAGTCCATAGTCATGTCGGGAACTGTTGACTCGGGTAGGCTACATGATGAGTTGGTTCACATTCATTTGGGCGATTATACGTGCGGTAGTCGTTGGATTAGCGCAACATCCGCCCTCGCCATAGGATAATCCTAATCCATACGACATCACATCATACGGGTCATACCTGAACATCCAGTTCTTATTTTGATAATTACATCTTATCACTACGTTGTACGCGCTATGACCGTCGCTAGTAGTAATTATTGCTGCGTTCCGTTGGGTTCGGTCTCCTAGTGTCTAATGGTCTAGAGTAGGGTTTCCCAAACATTTTAGAAGCGCGGCCCTCTTCGGCGGTTTTGTAACGTGCCGCGACCCTAATTATAGCATTAGCAGATAATATAAAAATGCATTGGGTCATCTGGTGAACGTTAGTTGAAAATAATCTTCTGAGTTTTGAATAAAATGGCAAAACAAAAGCTCTGATTCAATTCGAATGAAAATATGGCAAATATGTTAGGCAGAATTATTCATGTTTTTGTCAAATAAGACAAAAGGGGATAAATACATATTAAAATTTCTTGAAACTATCTTTTTAGAAATTTTGCCGGAAACATACCTTTGTTACGTGTCTTAAAAATCCTATGAGTATGGCTAAACCGCTTAACCGCCAATTCCACTCAATATCTGATGGCCTATTCCTATTGCTAATGGAGTTTCACAGCAAAATGGTCGGGATACGTTTCCTTGCGTTATTGCGAAATAATATCAATTTTTAAACACAGACCTAATATTATAGTCCAGGGTTTCCTAAACTTTTGAAATGCGACCATTTCAGCGGGTTTGCGACATATGCCGCGATCTTATTGTCAACTAAAATTTGATAAAACACTAAACATTTTAATATAAGCCGTGTACGTATTAATGATTGCAGTTTGGGAAACACTGGTGTAGAGTATTAAAATCTCGATGCTCGCCGCCTTTCTTTGTTGCCTTTCTGATCCCGAATCTATGTGGTGAGTAGTGACCCCAAACAGGACAGATCCAATCAAACCACTCTGAGTAATATTATATTACTACAGTGGTTTTCACACAGGCTTACCTAGCCTCCTAAACCACTTTAAATCACATTATTATTATTATTATTATTATTATTATTATTATTATTATTATTATTATTATTATTATTATTATTTAGATTCCCTAAATCGTGACTAGAACTATTATTTTAAGAACTTATACACGTAGTTGGTTTAATTAAAACACTGTTAAATTTATATCAGCGAGGTTAGGCCACCTGCTGGATCTGATGCCAAACGACGGCCCTGAACGCTCCATGACACTTCGGTTTCTTTCCGGCTTTAAAGTCATCTCATAATTTTATTATTGTTTTTTATGTATTCGGCGGCGGTGACAGGAATGCAGCACGCGCAATGGGTCACGTGATCGCCAATAGACAAGATGGCGGACGAATGTTTTGATTAACGGTTGACGGAGAAGATAAGTCGCGTTCGTTGCTAAAAGAGAAGGAGTCGACGAAGACGATCGCACGATCCCTATCCCCGCCCAGAACTCCAAAAGTCGTCCCGGATTCCGGACGTCGACCGAAGACATTCGTTTCTCTAATACAGACGCGTTATATCAGGCAGCAATCTACCTATGGCCGCCCTTCTGTAGCCACCGTCGTCGTAGTCGTCGTTGTAGGTGAGAGCTGATGAAGTGGCGTTATATAAATGATCAGAAATTCGCTGAAGGACGCTTCGGTCGTGTTTTTGAGTCGGCGCCGGTGTAACTTGTTATCTTAACTCTCATATAATAATGAATGGAGTTTCTTTAATGTTTTTACATAGACTTAGAGTCTAGAGATAATCGTTGTATAAGGTTTGGTAGTTTTTCCTTAATGCCAGCGCTGGTCACTGATTCGCCATATTATAGCCATTTGTATGTATCTACAGTTACTTAATCAGTAAGTAGTTTATAAATTCATTATTGCTTATTATTTGTATAACCGGAGATTATATTTAAACATACCGCTTATCCTGCACCCTTGGTGATTGGTTGTTGTCCTTCTCAAGGCCACTTGTACCCCTGCTTCAAAATAGCCTGCCATCTGATCAGTTTTGAAAAAATCTTGTGAATCAAACTGCTCCAATCGTAAATTTTAGACCTTTAGTTAGGATGAAATGGCTGAATACCTCCAGATTAAATACGGCTCATTTAGTACACCATGGGTGCATCACATCATGTAATATAGAGACTAGTGCAGTGCAACTGGCTGCAAGTTTTACAGTTGACTGACTAAAGCATTTATAAATTAAAGGCCATTCCTACACATGATGTCAAAGACAGATTTGATAGTTAATAGGTTCTGTAAGTTGGATGCAGTTTCCCGCTGAGACTTCTTCAGCATCGAATATAGATGTGATGTATAGATGTGATGAGCTGCAGTTGGGTGTTTTTTGTTTCTTGGTGGTCCACCCTTTTGATTTGTTGTTTGGGGTTTGATAAAGGCAGTGGCTTATTTAGAATTTTGGTAAGGGGGGCCAGCCAGAGACGTCATTTCACTGTTTTTCAGGGAGGGCAAGATGCTTTCAACCTGACAAGTTACAACTTTGGAAAAAAGTTGACGACCTTTTTTTTTGCTTGTCAGGGTCTGAGGACAGGCTAGGCCAAGACCAAAGGGGGGCAATGGCCCAATGGTAAATACGCCACTGGATAAAGGTTTTTGCAGTCTGTGGAAAGGTTTATTCTTATTGTTGAAAGACTGCATCTAATGGCTTTTACATTCTTATGCCCTTTGACTACAGTTTGATAATTTTTTGTAAGGGGCTTTATCATGTGATCTGTAATGCGGTGAAATTCTCTTAGAATAATGCAATTTGTTTGACCATTTTCACCATGTGATGGATGATGATAAGGTTGTCATTATTGACAGTGATGATGCTGACAATGATGATGATGATGATGGTGGTGGTGGTGATGATGATGACAGCACTGAATGTAGTAATGACATAGTTGATGACACTGATGATTCCATTATACCATATAATTTCTTATCTATTAATGCATTAGTTTCTTGTTTGCTGATATTTTTTATGTTACATCTGTTTTCCATCTGTCTCTATAGGACTCTCAATCAATATTAAGCATGCCTGAATGATCAGGATAGTCCTAAATCAGATTCTAATTATTATGAGTAGTATATAAATGAATCAGACATTAGGAATAAGACCATTAGGTGAGCTATTGTGCAATTTTACATTTTTGGTCATATTGTTGGACACAGTGCTTGACCAAGTGCAGTGTTTGATGTGCCGGGAGTTGATTGAGAGTGATTGAGAGCACTCATCACTGAAAGCACAGTGGAGTAATGGTTTTATTATTGCCCAGCAATCAGACAGGGGTGTGTGTTACAGATTTGAATCTGACCATAGCCACTAGGTAGTACCCCTGGGCAAGTTGTTCATTCCTAGTTGTCTGTGGGGGAAGGCAACAGGAAACCACCCCTACTGATTTAATCCCCAGGTGGCATAAAGGCCAGTTGTGCCTGTCTTAGGGCATCATCATCATAATCATCATCATCATCATCATCATCATCATCATCATCATCATCATCATCACTGCCATCTGGTGGATGAAAATTAGGAGTTAGAAGTTGTCTGGCCTTGCTGATTTTTGGGGAAATTGACCATCAGTTAAATTCAATCTTGTGTTCCATGCAATGTCTTGAGTGTCGATAAATAATGTATTTGTCCTTTGAGTCATTTTATTTGTGCCTTGAAAAGTGATTATTTAAGTTTATTTTGTTATCTGATGCTGATTGACACAATGCCGATTGATACAATGCCGATTGACACAATGCCGATTGACACAATGCTGATTGACACAATGCTGATTGACACAATGCTGATTGATGCTATAATAGTTTTTTTGTGGACCAAACTCTAAAGGGTTTGCTGTTATATGATGGATGGCATTGGATGTATTTGCCTACATGATAGACTTCAGGTAATTGGTTCTCGATGAGTGAGCTTGAATGTCAATGGCAGTTACACTGGAATGTGACTTTTAGTAGACTTGTGCCTTGGACAAAATGCATGGACCTCACTTATGTCATATCTTTACAGCACGTTTGATTCTAATAAGTTATGTACTGAACGAAAGCGCACAGATGCTGCTAAACGATGATTGCTGATGCATATTGATGGAAAGATTGACTTAGGATTTCAGCGGATTCTTGGTGGGTGATGTGATATGTTATGATGCTGAGTTTGTGTTTGTTTTAGCGGCTCAAAGGAACCAACTGTTGTTAATACTGAGTGGTTTGAGAATTTTTGTTTGGTGATGTCTCCCAGTTTGAACCAGTTGTGAGTGCTAGATTTCCCTCCAAAATGCTTCCGGATTACTCATATTTTAGAAATTTCGGAAAGTTTTTATTTATTCGGAAACATTTTTCGTCTTTTTTGCCGGCCCAGTTCAGCCCAGGTCAAATGATCCATGCCCCTCTGTCTTTATCCCTGTCCTGTGGGGGTATGGGGTTGTTAGTCATGCAGAAGTGGATTCCCTTAATGTCAACTGTTTGCTATTTTTCAGTTTACGTTGATGCAGAAACGTGTGCTATTGTTATTGTCAGTGGTTTTTTGAACTTATATGCCACTTGCAATTTAAAAAAAAACATAGGACTTGTCATCGAATCACTGCAAGCTTGTTCCTTTGTTTTTTACTGTGTGGGAGTATGTCTGGCCTCTGATTGAGGTATCCATTACGAACAGTCATGCGCATAAGTCGGACAGAGTCAGCCCTGTTAGTCGTTCATCAGCTTCCCATGTAAAATATATGACAGACTAAAAACCTTGTGTTAGCTCAGAGCGTATGTTGGTGTTTCACAGTCATTAGCGAGACAAGTACCAATAGTAGTTCAAGAGTTTGCATGTTTTTTTGCAACATTGCAAGTGTTGGCACTGGTGCATATTTTCATTGGCACCATAGGTGCGGTGCGTGAATAATTCAGCCCAATAGTTACATCGGGCGGACGGGGAGTCTCTTCGCCCGAAAAGGTTACTTTCTGTTGCCATTGCTGCTCATTTGATGTTACTTGTCTGGCTATATAGTCATTGTCGTGAACATCGGACTGACTGAGTGATACTTACCACTCATCTATCTTTACATGTACGTGAATAAAAAACCTGTCTGTGTGTTGCTTAAACTTGTCTGGGTCAGGTCAGTCTGGTTGTATTTCAGAGAAAGAGAGAAAGAGGAAACAGGAAAAGACAATCTCTGGTCAGTGGTCATTTGTTTTCTGGTTGCCGCTAGAAAATGACCGAGATTCAGGCTGCTTCCTTCGAAGGATCTGATGATGGCCAAAAGAAACAGGGGACCAGGTAAGATGATTATTTCCATATCTGCAGCAGCGCAGTGGTGAACTTGGTGAAATGCATATACATATTTAGGACAGGAGAGCTTGATAAAATTTTATGAAGGGCCCTTTTTTGTATGACTGGTGCTGCCCAAAGGGCCATATGTTTTTGAAATTAGTGGTTGTCATTTAGCACTATGGCATGCCCACGTTCTGTCGGTTTCTTGAATTAAAACAGCCTTTTATAATAATTATATATTATTACATTTTACGACGATAATATGGGAGAAAACACTTTATATACACTTTGTAAAGGTAGCCAAACTTAACATCTACACTGTTGTCACTAGATAAATACAAACCATAGGCCTTCCAAGTTGAAGATATTTCTTCAGTATCTTCACTGGCCATTTCATACCCCTTGGCGGGCCGGATCTTGTCCGGACCACCGCCAGTTGAACATGAGCAAAGCTGAGTTGTGGAGGTGGGATGATTAGGCAGATTTTACCCCAACCATTTCTGTATGGACTGGTTACAGGAAGTAGTAGACATGTGTGAATTAACACATCTGCTTTCAATTTAATAATTATTGTTAATTAATTTAATTTCAAATATTATTTTCACGTGCTGCTGCTTTTACTGCATCGTTAAGGTTACATTCATTTAGTAATTTCGTAGATGACTTACAAATAGAATGCAGAATTTACTTCCTTCTGTTGGTCAGTCCAACCATTGGTAAGTTTATCCATAAGTAGATTGTTTACTTTAAACGGTTCATGCCAGCATTAGTTATAGCTAGAGCTGCCATCTTCAGTTTTGGAATGAAAATGTAAAATTTTTGTGAACTTTTCAAATGCATTCATTTTTTGTCACTGTAGACTTTAATTTGGAAAGAGTTTCAAGTCCCCAGACCATTTTGATAACTTGCTCATCGGGGTACTTGTATGTTAGCCCCCCACCCCATTTAAAAGTATGAAAATATGGTGAATAATTCAATATTTGCTATTTTTGCCACTAGGTGTTGTGTGTGTGTGTGTGTGTGTGTGTGAGAGAGAGAGAGAGAGAGAGAGAGACAGACAGACAGACAGACAGACAGACAGACAGATAGACAGAGAGAATAATAAGTGAAATAAAAATGGACATTGATTGACATTTTTTTTAAATAATAAAAAATAAGGATTATGCCAGTATGTCATTATTAACAATTGGCAGGGCAGTGCCGGGTAGATGTATTAGATATCACAGTAAAAGGCAGCAATACCTTAAAAATTGTGAGTTATGGTCACTGGAAACATTGGACAGTGCTGATAATGATACTTGCATGTCAACATACAAGATAAGAATGAGCACTGTTATAGTTATGGCATTAGTTATAAAAAGCAGGAAAGTGTTATATCTGGACCTGTGAAATATTGTATATGATGCAGGGCTATCATTAAAAATGCTCATACTTTTTTATACCACTGTGTTGAGGTACAGACTCTTGCTTCATTTTCATCATTACCTTGCAGCAGCTTTTAGTGTCTTTGTCCTTGACAGCGGTGAGAGACTTTTAGCATTATCTCTAGTTTGAATAATTTTTGACTGGTTGTTTTATCCTTTATTTAGCTCATTTGTTCGAACATTCTCTGCTCGATTAATTCCCGTTTGGATTTGTCTGCGTTAAAGTTATGAAACAGAAGCTGGACTTTGCGACTTGGCAAATAAATTTGATATGATAATTTGGAGCAGTGTGGTTTAGGTGGACCCATTTGACATCTACGGTATTCTGAGATGCTTCTTATCACATCAGATCCGAGCTGCACTTGAAATGTTTTTTACGATTCTATGGCATTAATACAGAATTATACATGACGCTTGTTCAGCGGACTCTTAACTCGTAGCCTAGGAATGCTGATCTGGGATTTTGGAAGGAGCGTGTTGGATGGCATGGAGAATGTCATTTATCTCCGCGTCGAAGTGATCCCACGTTTTTGCAATCATGCTGGATCCCATCCCGCATTTTCATCAGTATAACGTCATTACTGATGACGAGACCTTGTCTGTGCAATGCATCCATGCGCAATTTCCTACACTTCCAAACTGTGCATGGAGAAAACAGCAGCAGCAGTAGCCATTAGCGTCGCCATGGGGGGGGGCAAATGGGGGCAATCCCCCCCCAACCTGCCCCAGACCACCTACCAGATTCGTGCAAATCCGGTGAGAAAGTTTTTTGTAGAGGGGAGGTGAGGGGTATGGAATCTGACATACCAGCCCCCTTTTGCCCCCGAACCAAAAATTCCTGGCGACGCCACTGGCGGCGGCAGCAGCAGTAGTTTAGCGTCGATTGGCCAGCATTTATTGCTTGATTTTGCATTGGTATCTGTGATTGTTGCATGGTTGTTTTTGGATAATTTGTGAGAAATCTACTTTTGTTGTCGAATATCGTTATTGTTTGCTAGCGTTGCACTGTGTCTGGATGAGGGACGGATCTTAGTGGCATGGTCTGGGGATGGATGAGGTTCCTAAGATCTGTCTTTGCTGCCCAGTTGGAATTGCTTGGACGGTCCAAACGGTCCAAATGGCAGAGGCCTTGAACTTTGGTACCTAGAAAGTGCAGGTTCTTGTTTCAAGTGCTTCCTAAGTGCTTCTCTCCGGTCTTTGCTTGTATTCTCTGTTGCTGTAGCAGGCAAAGCGTTTAGTGGGATGGGGAGGAGGTGGGTTGAGACAGACTAGGGGTGTCAACGGTACCCGGGCAGTAAAATTGGATGCCAATACCCACGGAAACATGACGTTTATGTCAGACCCCCCTCTGGTCACTGCAACTAGTGATTCCGTTATTACGGTAGTTGCAGGGACCGGTGGGGGTGGGGGAGTGTGACACCATTATGTGAATTTATGTCACACTTATCCATCAGGACTTCCTTTATAGAATCATTAGTTGCTTGGACCAGAGTCAGGACGTGACATAACAGTTGAGATGGTCTATCATTAATTGCAGACCAGAGGTGAGTGTGGTTAACTTACCGGTATTTAGTTGGGTTTAAAAATAAGAGGCCACAACGAAGGTTAATTCAGGTACTCGGGTAACCATACAACATTTGGACCAATACCCAGGCAGCTTTAAAAAAAATTGACAGCCATAGATGAGAGTGTAACTTTGTGAAGATGCTCTAGGCACTGCTTTGTTTTGACAATCAGCAGAAATCCTGTTGACTGTTTTGTTAGTGGAAACCATGGGCCTCTAAATAATGGCACACCAGATTTAGGATTCAGTGGTGTGGAAACGGTCGTCCACGGACCAAAATCTCGAGTCTTCTGTAGTAGTTGATCCTGTTGAAATCTACCATGGGTCATTCAGTGCATCTTCGCTTTGATCGAGGCAGTGAATTTATAAGATCAGTCCTAGCTTCATATATGTACCCGTACTACACAGGTTTAAACAGTTCTCAGTTTTCTTCGACAGTCCTGAATTAAGCTTTTAAGTTGTACTCAGTTTGCTCTTTAAGCGTAGAGATTTTAGGCATAATTTCTTTATGTTATTCCAACAGTTCTTGAATTGCAGAATGAAAACGGACAAAGATCAACGCTCTTGGGCTTGGAATAATGGAGGTTGCCAATAGAAAAGGAAGATCGCAATGGTGTGATTATATTGAAGAATGGTTTGGAAGCAGTTTACAGGATCTGAGACACATAGAACAATTAACAGGAAAGAATTTCAACAAACTGTAGAGATGGCATTTTGCACCAATGGGCCATGAACCCATGTTTGATGATGATGATGATGATTATATTATTATATTATAGAACGACAAGATTAACATGACATAATGTCTAACAACTGCAAGGGCACGTAACAATAACAATATTAAACAGTAATGAATTGATGATGATGATGATGTCGGTGGAGATGATGATGATGCCGACTGCTTCCTCTCTCTAGCTTTCATCCCTGCTGTTCGCATGTCATCTGCATCCAAGTACTGTATTATAATATTTGCAATTACCTGGTATATGGATGTGAGTGTTACGCGAGCATTAGTCATACGAAACCACTTGCAACAGCAGTGCTTCATAGCAGGTGATGTTTGAGTTCTGGAATGTAGGTATATACGTGAGAACGTGCATGGCATTTAGCGATCAATGGCAGCATGGAAAGTACTAGATTGTGTGACGATGAATGGTGCGATAAGGCATCGTGGAAAATTATGGCAGTAAATTGGACGCGAAGTGCATGCCACAGTGCCTGGAAGCATTATTGGAATGTTCAGCATTTACAGGGTTAATTGCCTTCGTTTGCATAGGTGTAGTGAAGCTTGGCACTTCTTGTCTCTTGCGTCCATCCAGACACCTGAAATGTTCTCACGATCCTTTGTTTTTCGCTCCAGAATTGGATAATTTCCTGTCTGTGAAATTCGACATTGAGTATACCGGTATACAGGGTGGTGCAAAAAAACCGGACTCTATTAAATGCCAAACCTGGGTGGCGCAAAAAAAACGGACTTTATTAACCCCTTAAGTGGGCATCACGGATATATCAGTCCATTTTACATTGAGTTACAGTTAAATACACAGTTAAGGGGTTAAATGCCAAACCTAATGTGACTACGGTAGTCCAGTTTTTTTGCGCCACCCTGTATTAGCATCATAGATTCCGGTTCTGAAGCATCTGTTAAAAGGCAATGATTTATCCAAGGAGTTCTGTATTTTAGCACCTGGAGATCAAGCCTATAGATATCTGCCCATCAATTCCAATCATGTTATTCACTGGAAGGTTACCTAATATCGATTTGTGACTTGTATATGTGTATTAATTTGTACGAGTTACCAGTAGCAGGAATAGAATTGAAAATGAAAATGAAACAAGGCCATAAAGATTACAGTTTTAGCATTGTTTTGCCATCTGGGTGATAACACCACAGTGGGTGTGAGTTTTTATGGCACTCGGGCCAAATTTGGAAAGTTGCGTGCTTCATGTCCGGCACTGGATTGTGAGTCCAGAAGCGAGGCGGGCAATTTGCTGCTTGTATTAATATTGTTCTGAGACCATCAAGATACGACCGTATGTATCATATACGTATTTTATTTCCGGTGGTAAAATCCACACGATACGCGTATTTTATTGTGGAATATAACGTTCGGTTTAACATCGGAGGCCATGATGAATGCGAGAAGGAGAAACGTTGAAACATTTTCCATTTGAGATCTGTTGCCTGTGGCTGTTTTAAAATTAGCTTTGCCTCAGCATGGCACTGAAACCAGAAATAACATGACACCTAGGGATGTCATGTGTGTTATCACATTATCTTTGCGATCATGCCATTACTGTTGTTACAACAGAATTACCCTCGTAGCCAACTAATGATTTTCTTAAGGTGAGAAATTGGAGCTTTTCTCAAAAAAGTTGATTTACTGGTTTACTTGAGCTAGTTCTCTGTTTTCTATATCATTTTTTGTGTTTTGCTAATAATGTGTTACAACAGTGAGCTGCAGAAATGTATTCAGTCATTCTATAGAATTTATATTCTTGCATTTTGTTGATTGTTGTGATTGTGTGTCATGACTGTTCAGGTTGTTTTCATGACATCTGCCATCAAGGGTATCTTTCTTAACTTGTGTAACCATATGTCATCAGTGGTGGTTCCAGGTGGGGACGAGTGGGGATGCATCCACCCACCGGACTTCCGGACTTGGTACTTTTTTTGCTTGTGAAGCCTATTTTTGGGTAAAAGTCTGGTAAAAGTACGGGGAAAAACCGAGGATGACTTTTTTGCTTGTCAACCTATTTTTCAGTAAAAGTGTAGTCAAATCAGGGATAAAATTCCCTTTTTTCAACCTTTCGGCAAAGTTTATTGATTTATTCCTTCTATTTTTATCCCTATGAATTCATTTCATCCCCCCCACCAAGAAATCCTGGAACCGCCACTGTGTATGTCATGAAGATTTTTGGGACATTTTGTTGTGCCTTATTTATATTATACTTGTATGCTAATCTTATATTATACTTGTATGCTAATCTTATATTATACTTGTATGCTAATCTTATATTATACTTGTATGCTAATCTTCTTTATTTCTGTTCAGGGTGTTCAAGAAGAGCAGTCCAAACTCTAAGGTGAGTACAGTATGGTAAACAGGTTGATGTTTTCATATGAATTTTAAAAAATACATTTATCATAACATCGTTTTCAATTTCATTGTTGTAGCAAATGGTGGTGATATGCTTTAAGCCATTTGTAGATGACCCCTTAACTTTGAAGAAATTATTTTCTGTAATTAAACTCTAAATGCATCAATTATATTGACACGAAACATTGTAGCATTTAGTCATTCTTCTGTTCAGCTGTGTCCTAGAGGACAAAGCCAGTGCAAGCCACTAGCACTGTTGTTCACAATAGGCAATGTAGGCTTTCTGCTTGAATTGGAGGATCATATACAGAGCAAAGCAGGACGAATGTGACTTGGTTAATCCTTTCTAACTTTGGATTGGATATGGAACCTTTGTCCTATGCAGGGATAGTTAAAAATGATTCGTGCATGTTGACATTCCACTAGGAGTATAGTTTTAGTCTTTTTCTGAGAGGCATTAGATAAATTTTCTGCGGCAGTTTACACGATGTGAAATTGGACTTTGTATTGAATCTGATTTTTTTTATATTGATAGTTCAATTTTGTGTTATCGTGCAGATTTGAGTTTAAATTAACACTAGTTAAGCAGCTCATGTATATATGTGTATGTGTATGTGTGTATAACTGTATATATGTGTATGTGTGTGTGTATAGACTCAATTCCATGCATGATTCTGCACTTTGTTGGTTTATTTTTGTTATGTTTGAGGCTTAAAAACAGAAAATTCTGATGCATTTTCGTTTTTCTCCGTTGTAGATAACAGTTTATCTTGGCAAGCGGGATTTCATAGATTACCTATCTCACATCGACCCAATTGGTAAGTGGTTTTATTCAGAATTCTGTGTCATCTTCTTTATTCCCTGAGCATTTTAACTTTAATTCCTTCCTCAGTGAGTTTAGCTTCTCTTTCAATCTTTATTGCTTTGAATTAAAGATCTTATTGACTGGAGCTTCAATCACATTGCAGACGATGTCCTACTTACTTATGTACAGTGACGTTATGAGATTTGTCTTGTAGTTGTCTCAAAACAGTAGCATGCAGAGGGGCCAGTGGGGTGGCCCCTGGTGCCGACCAGATGGAGGTGCCAAAACTGACTCGGTGACTTTTTTCTTGCTCATCAAACGTTTTGTATTGACTTGGCCCTGGGCGCCCACCACTCTCTGCACGCCACTCTGTCAAAACCATCTTTTCTCACAATGTAACCCGTACAGCCCATTTATACTATATATCTCAGCGGCGCTTGTGGTGACCAGGGGTGTAGTGACAGTGGTATATCAGTATATATACCCCCCCCCCCCAAATCAGTCTACCTTAAAGTTTTTAATGTGATTTACATGTGGTTATATATGGTTTATGTGGTTTATAGTTAAGATTTATACCCACCCAAAATATTTATACCCTCCCAAATCAAATTCTTGGCTATGCCCCTGGTGGTGAATTCTTTTATGATTGATTTCTGATAGTTGTGATAATGATAATATGAAATTTTATGATGACATTTGATAATGATCATGACAGAAATGATGATGATGATAGCTATTGGTCATGCCACCATCAGAAGTTAGCAAGTCTTGTGGAGCTCTCATTTCCGTTCTTACTTACTTACTTATGTGAGGCTTTTAAATGGTGGCTAAAAATGTGTTTAAACAAATTTTACAACCTTCACTAATTATAAATGATGAAGCAACCTTTTTGCTGAAGAGGTGCTATATAAATATTCCTTTGCATTGCATTACAATATAAAAACTAACGATGGCAATAATAATCTTAAATAAATCATATAAATTATGATCAGGCATATTAATGATGATGATAATCTGATAATAATGATAATAATAATAATAATAATAATAATAATAATAATAATAATAATAATAATAATAATAATAATAATAATAATAATATTGTCACTCGCATTGTTGGTGTCTTGAGGATAATGTTGTCTTCATGTTACCAAAAAACCGAACAGAAAAGAACAGACTATTACTGTTGATATTTCCTATCACAAAATCTTTAAAAGTCTAACATGGTCCCAAAGCATGATGATGACGACAATTATGATGATGATATGATGATGAATATGATGATGGTGATGGTGCTGATAATTTTTCTTCCCAACTTGGCATGTGCCTGACCTAGTTAAATCTAGTAAATCGCATAACGTTGCAAAGGCAGGTCACCTGGCAGTCACAATACACAGATTTGACTGTAGTTCACCCAGCGTAGGAAGAGAACTGTGATTTCAAGGTGGTGCAAAAAGTTGAGATATAGGCGAGCGTGTCTTGTCTGTGCAGATGGCGTCATACTCGTCGATCCCGAGTACCTTAAGGAGCGCAAGGTCTACGCTCACGTGCTCGCCGCGTTTCGCTATGGACGGGAGGACCTCGACGTGCTGGGCCTGACCTTCCGCAAGGACCTGTACCTGGCGACGGCGCAGGTGTGGCCCCCGTTGGAAGAGCAAAAGAAGCCGCTGACGAGACTGCAGGAGAGGCTGATGAAGAAGCTTGGACCAAATGCTTATCCATTCTTTTTTGAAGTATTTTGTCAGAATTTTATTAAATTAACAGTCGAATGAGTTAAGCCGTCTCTCTTGTTCTTGTTCCTTGTTCTTGTTCTTGTTGTTGTTCTTCTTCCTCTTCTTCTTCTTCTTTCCTCTTCTTCTTCTTCTTCTTCTTTTTTCCTCTTTTTCTTCTTTTTCCTCTTTTTCTTCTTTTTCTTCTTCTTTCTCTTCTTCTTCTTCATCTTCACCTGTTCTCTTCTAATCGTTAAAATTGTATTTAGTATTTGAAACCGATTGAATTTTTTAATAATGGAAGGAAATCTGTTTTGTTTTAAAAAGCAAAGCTTTAATTTATTTTTGTCAGTTTTAAACTGCTTCATTTGATTGTTTAGCGGAAATTAATTTTCTCTCGGTCGAGAAGCTTCATTTGTCGACGTGAACTGTTTTTTCAGTTCGTTTTTTTAGCAGCCAAGTCTATTGATTCATTTTTCACGTTGAGACATTCTTTGCTTTACTACTTCGATATTCTGTTCCAGTTGCCTTCCTCTTCTCCGGCTTCGGTGACGCTTCAACCAGCTCCAGGTGACACTGGAAAGGTGAGTGTGGAGGAGGAGGAGGATGGGGAAGAGAAGGTGGAGGAGGAGGAGGAGGAGGAGGAGGATAGAGCAGGAATGCATTAGTCCAAATATGAGCCAACAAATGGTTTCCGCCGGTGTCGTGGCGCAGTTGCCATGGAGACTTTATTGGTCCTCCTACCATTTCCAGTGCAATGCATTTATTGTACAGGTCATATGTGTGCATGGTGAGTTTGACAGAAAGAGATATATGCAAGTGGATGGCAGGTGTTGTTATATGTATGCCCTGAGATGCTGTACTGTAAAATTCTAGTGCCACAGAGCAGTAATTGTGTTGATGGAAGTTACGCTTATTTTGTCTGAAAGGCGTAATGGCGTATAGCAGTAATACGAGCGCAGAATTCTGTTTAGCGTAATTTGTTGACTATTTCTTTACACCTTGCTTTGAGGTTTAAGGGTTATTTTAACACTCCCTCCTTCCTCCCTCCCTCCGTCCGTCCCTCCCTCCGTCTGTTTGTCTGTCTGTCTGTCTGTGTCTCTCTCTCGCTTTGAGTTTTAGGATGAACTAACCAAGTCGCTTTGAGTACTGCCAGATTTCTAGTAATGAAAGCAGTATAAAAAGTACTTTGTAACTATGATTTAAGTTGAACAATCAGTTAACTTCTATGGCGCCACTATCATAATGCCTAGGGTATCAGCTGGTGGTGCACCAAATCCAATCTGATTAGAGCCGGGTCAAACCAGGGAAAGATCAATCAGATCAGTGGGGGTGGGGGGAATCTAAGTGGGACAGGCCAAATGGATGATTGTTTGTGTAAGGTAAGGCTTGTACTCTGCTACTTTTAGTGCATTATTGGCATCCGCATTTCTTTATAATTTTAACTGTGCAACGGTTTGATGAGTAGTGACGCGCGCTTGAAGTGTACTTGCCGAATTGGCGTCGTACCCGGTGCTGTTTGCTGTTTGTTTAGCCGTGCGGAGTCGACTACGAGCTGAAGACTTACGTTGCTGAGGGACCGGACGACAAGCCGCACAAGCGCAATTCCATTCAGCTGGCGATCCGGAAATTGACTTATGCCCCGGAAGAGCATGCCCCAGCCAAGCGCTGAGGCGGTCAAGGAGTTCATGATGAGTTCTGGGAACCTTCGTCTGGAGGCGACATTAGACAAAGAGGTACGAACGACGGTGTCCTGATTTGGCGTGGTTTGTCTCGTGTCCCCCCACTGGCATAGCCAGGATTTTTCAAAGGAGGGGTTATGGTTGAATCCACATTCCAACTTTGGAAAATCCTGACAAGCGAAAAAAGGCTATCATCATCATCATCATCATCATCATCATCATTGTTCCCATCACTGGAAAAATCCTGACAAGCAAGAAAAGGTCATCAGCTATTATTTTTCTTTTTTAATAAGTGAATTTTAAAGGTATATGAGCCTGTACAACTATATACGCAATAAACAAATTTCTTTGGAACAGCCAGGGGGGTTTTAACCCCAAAACTCCCCTCCTTTGGCTATGCTGAGAACAGCCAATGGGGTTTTAACCCCCCAAACCCCCTTTGGCTACACCACTTGTCTCCCTCCACCTTTTGACATGATGGAAATTATGCGCACAGTTCCAAATTTTGCTGATTCATCACAGTGATGTATGAACCAAAGAGTCAAGTTTTCTGAATGCTGATTAAAGTTTTAGAAAGACTCCAACATACACAGTGCTGCTTTAAAAGACCTTTTATATTTTGTTTTGTCTAAAAACCTTAGCGTATGAACTGTTACTACTGTTTGTATTGTATATTTGTAATATTTTGTAATTTTGGCACATCATTTACTATCTGCTGTGTGCTGAATTCGAGACAGTCCCTCAGTTAATTCACGTAATTGGTAGGACTGCAGTACGAGAACGTAATTTTCGGATGGATTCATTATTGTGTTTTTAGCGCATTAAATGAACGCATGTGTATTAATTCTGCGTCATTAGCTTGCATAATTGGGCGAAAGTGTTTGCGGTCGCGTGATCAGATCGTCTGCCTTCCATTATTTAGAGCAATTTTCACAGTGGCCGACAAAATCTATGATTTGCATTGACTACCTATCAGTGATGCGACTGATTTCGGTTTCGACAATTTCAGAAATATTATCACGGGGAATCGATCACCGTGAATGTTCTTGTTGACAACAACACCAACAAAACAGTCAAGAAAGTCAAAATATCAGGTACTGAGCAGTACTACAGGTTGTGCGATAACCCTTCGACTGACACCCACGGTTTAACCCGCGCTGTTGGTAGCAGTTGTACGGCAACTGTGGATTATCCCCCCATACATTATAGATAAGCAGATTTTCACAGATTTGATTTTACATGTAATTCCAATCATTCTGGCTTCCCACCAGAATAAAGTGTATTTTTTGTTAACCTTGTTGTTAATACCCGAAAATGACCATTTTTCTGAAAATAACGTTGCCAGTCAAAGGGTTCAGAGCAGAAAATTTGAAATCTGTTTTTTCTCTCGTAGTTTGCTAGAGATTACTGCACAGATGTGATTTTGCTTGAAGATTTGGCATCATGGCTGAAAGATTTGAGACAAGCTTTTGCATAAACTGATGATTTATTGCTCACATCTTGAGCTGAAAATGTATGAAGAGAGATTTCATCATGTAGAGATTTCATTATGCAGTGATTTTGGTACTGATTTGTTCCCTCTGCTCGAGCTATCATTAATGGCTTGTTTATGTACATTGGTTTATGCGGATGTTTGTTGTTTTACACTTGTCTGTGATGGTTTTTTTAAGTGAGACAATGTGCAGACATCTGCCTGTTTTCAACAGCGCAGTACAAGTGTGTTGTGGCTGAGTTGGAAAGCGAGTAAGTACCAGTACATGTCTTATTATCTGTTTGTGTTGCTATTTTGTTTTGAATTTCTCCTCTGAATAGCTGTGATGCAATTTAAATGCTCATTTGTCTAGGTGAGTCAATTCAAGAGTGTCTGTACCAATTTGAAAGCTGTATGCCTCTACAATTTATTTTCAAATTTTTGAATTATAAATTGATCTAAACCTTTTTGTTCTGGTAGTCTGTGTAACCAATATGTTATTCAGGCCTTACAGGGCCGAAATATGCCGATATTTCGGCCCTGTAAGGCTGAAATATTAACATTGCAGGGCCAAAGGATTAAGACTAATAGAATTATGCGTTTAAGTAAGATTTTTTGGTTGCCATTTGGGAATGCACATTTTGACCTTCCTAATTCATATTTTTGGTTTGTAAAGTTAAGCTTTGTTGACATTATCCAGCTTTTAATTTATGTGATGTTGTGTATAGCATGCCATCAGCAATTTGATGCTAAATCGTTTCGGCTGTGTTTCGTTTTTTTTTTGTTTGGGGAAATTTGTTTATTTCGCCTGAAATTGAAATGCCAGGACAGATGGTCCAGCTGCTGCTCATTATTCGCACTCCATCATTCACACTCAATAAATTATTCACTTATTGCTCAGGATTGCGATTTTTCTCTGGTTAAACAGCTTCTGAGCGGGTTCCTCGTTGATATTTATGAGGTGTTTATACTTTTGGAAATGTTTTGAGATAGTCGGCAGCAGGGTGTGATTTGTGACCTGGAGCAGTGGGGGGGGGGGGTATGATGAGCTTGGGGGGATGTAGTTGTTGGAAAATGTAGTAGTGGGGGGATGTAGTGGTGGGGGTATGTAGTAGTAGGGGGGATGCAGTTGGGCAGTGGGGGGAAGATTCCCCCTTTCCCCTCCTACAAATCGCGCCCTGGTCGGCAGTAATGCTAATGATCTCTGCCATTGCTACTCAGTTTGTTGTTACTACCGCCCTCTAGTGAGTAAGGCTGAGTCGACCTTAGGAGCTCCCACGGGATTGAACCCATTCCGTTGGCGTGCCTGCCCAACGACATTACCACTCTTCTATCTTCCCGCCTGCTGTACTATTGGGTTTTTTTGTCTGTAGGGATGGATTTCCCATATTGGCCAGTCAAACTGGCTTCTGCAAGGTGTATACGTTGACGCCGCTGCTAAACAACAACCGTGACAAACGTGGTCTTGCTCTGGATGGAAAACTGAAACACGAAGACACTAATCTGGCTTCCTCGACTATGTGAATACTGCTTCTGCCTTTCATTATAATTATTTGTGGTGTTTTTTTTCGCTTGTGTTGAAAGAACCCTGGACAGTTTTTTTGTCAGATTTGTGGGCACAATTAGTTAATGTTAGTGTAATTATTTTCTGTGAAACACCTTTGTGACAGATATTTTGTAATTTGTTGCATTTTTGTTGGCATTATCTTATGGTTTTGCCATTGTTTTGTTATCATGAATTTCAAGATTGGAGCTGATTCCTTATGGCTAGTGATGTGTTATTAGTAATTGCTATTGAGTTAACCCAGGGTTTTCCAAAGTGGGTTCCACCTCAAGGGTTTTGCAAAGAGTTTTGCAGTTTTGAAAACTTTAAATTATATTGACTTAATGATGCTACTGCTGCTTGTACAGGAGAATCGAGCTTTCAAATACAAAGCAAAACATTAAACAGTCATGTGCTAACAAAAGCCAAAAGTATTGTTCACAACATTAAAATACCTGCTAAGTAATTAATAATACTTGTAATGAATGCTATTTGACCATACTCACTATGCCTATGGCATGCCGTTATATGGAATATATGTGCTCAAGATTTAAATTATTCTGAATATGTGAAACTAGGCATTCACCCAAAATTTTTGCAATGAAAAAGGGTTGCTTGTTCAAAATGGCTTTGTAAACGTTGAGTTAACTGAATTGTATAAAGATTCACTTAGAAAGATTTGAGTTTTTATCGCAGCATTTTGTTCCATTTAGATGCACTTTTTTGTCCGTTTAGCCTTCGTGATGCTAGTCAAAAGGAAAACCTTGGCATTGTCGTTCAGTACAAGGTGAAGGTCAGACTGATTCTTGGCTTTGGATCAAGGTAAGCCTCGTTGTTTCATGACTTTTTGCTAACATTTTCTGAATGGACAGTTTCATCAGTCTAGGGAACACAACTTTAAAAGTAGCTAGTTACATTTACTAGTTGCTGACCATAAGAGGAATTGGTTATGTTACTGGTTACTTTTGATGATTGTAATTAGTTATTTACTACAGTAGCACTTCGTTATAACGTACTTAACGGGTCTGTAAAATTGAGTACGTTATATCTTAGGTGCATTATATCCAATAGCGTCCAATACGGTAGCGCTTCACACTGGATCGTACATTGCGATACTTTATAACTGAGTATACGTTATAATTGAGTCTGTTATTTCTTCTTCTTCTCAGATGCCATGCATTGTTGTGTTGATGGCCATGGACTTCCACTTTTCACGGTCTCTGGTATTCCTCAGGAGTTTGATGTTGTTGTCTATCTCCAGTCCATCTCCTAGCTTGTCTGTGTAATTTGATCTTTGTTTTCCTCTTGTTCTTTTACCCTCCACCAATCCTGTCACTGCCAAGTTCTCGAGTCCCTCTTTCCTCATCAACTGCCCACAAAATTTCATCTGTCTTTTGTCTTTTCACGAGTCCGTTATTGCGGAGTTGAAAAACTTGTTGTGTTACTAATAACATGTGACAAAATGGTTGGAAATAGCAATGTGTGCATGTGTGTGTGTGTGTGTGTGTGTGTCTGCTGTATTCCGAGGGGAATAATTTAGCACAGGCAGTTGGCAGAGGAAGTGCATAATAGCTCAGCCATTGTAGTTTACATTGTTTCAGTGCAGCAAATTTGTCTGTTTGACGTTGAAACGTCTTTTTCAGCGATCTTTCAGTCGAGTTGCCGTTCACGTTGACCCACCCGAAGCCCGCGGAATCTCCGCCACCGAGTCGACCAACCAGCGCGCTCAAGGGCGCCGTGCCGTCAAGTGGTGGTGCCAACACTCCGATCGACACAAATCTGATCCAACTGGAGACTGAGTCTGTCTTCTGATCATGATCGTTTGCATATATCACGCGTTGTACTGCTTGTGATGTGCATAGAGTGCGATGTTGCAAACCGCTTGTACAGTTAAAGCCTCTTAATATAATCACTGCTGCTATATATTGCTGTTCACAAAATAGCGGCGTTTCCAATCATCAGTCAGTGTCATGTTTTCAACTGAAGTACTGCTACTGTCAATTCCTTGTAATGTCATACAGTTTGACCCCATGATTTAGCTTCTGTTGGGTTTAGCTGTATTACTTAACAGCAGTTTAAACACTGGTGTATGGGTAATAATTATTCATTTCAATAGGATATCAGATTCCTGAAGTCATTAACATGCCACTATATAAGCCCAATATGTTAACTGTTTGCATTTTGGGCTTATCTTATGAAGGTCATCTTCTATAAGACTGAAATATTTAGAAAAATTAGATGTTTGTGGAAAAAAGTTAACTTAAAACATATTCAAAGGATTTTTGTGAGCACCAACTTACATGGGTGTACTTTATGTAGACTATGTTCCTATAAAACTCTTCCTTGTTGTGCTTTATGCTTGGTACTATGAAGTGGATTGTATTTGTGCATGTGATCATCATCATCATCATCATCATAGTTGCTTTCTGCCAGGCTCATTAACGGCAATAGCTAGACATGCAACTTCTCCATGTATCTTTTTCCGTTGTTAATCTCTTTCCATCGATTACTGATATCTGGTATCTTTTAAAGTCTTCTTTGATGTTATCCATCCACTTTTTCCTGGACCTTCCTCTTCCTCTCTTGCCTTCTTTGTATGCGTAGAGTGCTTTATATGGAAGTCTCTTGTCTTTCATTCCATACCATCTACGTCTTCTTCTTCTGATTCTATCTATTATTGTCTCTTGTATATGGAATAGACTCTTAATATTATGATGCTAACTATTGATGTTAAATTTTAAAACAATACTTGGAGGTGTCAATCGAAGTGAGTATGCCCGGGTATAGAAATTCTGACATGCAATGTGCATGTGTGAGTGTGTGTGTGTGTGTGTGTGTGTGTGTTATTACCGGTATGCGCTGGAATTGAGCAGAATTCCTAGCCTGTGGTTTAGTTTTAGGAATAATTTCGTTTGCGCTTTCTGTCAGTTGATTCTATTTCTGTCGTTGCAGTGCCAATGAATCCGGTGGTCATCGCGACGAGGACTTCATATTTGAAGATTTTGCTCGGCTCCGTCTCAAAGGGCATGAAGCGGACGACACCGAAGCTTGACCGACGGTTGCGGGTTCTGCCTACGGCTCGAATTTCTTAGGCAGAGAGGAGGGGAGAGAGAGAGAGAGAGAGAGGGAGAGATTGCGTAGCCAGCTGTCGCTGTCAGCTTCGTCACGGAACGCGATTTCATTTTTAGTTGGGCATAGAGCACCTATGTGTGTTGTCATATTTCTTGCTGCCAAACGTGTAATCTTAGTTGGAAATGTACAGAAGCTCGTGTTTGTGCTTGTGTGTGCATATGCCGTGTCAGCACCGCCTGCATATCTGAATATATTAACGGTTTTACGTTCAGCTTGCTTGGTGAGCTGACGTTTGTTGGCCACGGAGGAATAGAGTCTTTTCGATAGACTGTGACGCATAGTTTTAGTTTTAAGCATTATATTATTATTCTTGGCCTCTTGAACGTGGTGGATGTCTGAATTTTGTCAAAATTGATATTAACGGATATCGATTCGGCCGCTACTTCTGCCGTTTAACTGCATATTTGGATTATTATTATTATTATTATTATTATTATTATTATTATTATTTCTGACAATTTCATATAGCGTAATAACCTAGCAAAGGCTAAAGTCAAGAGCGCTTTACAAGGGACCCTAACAGGAGATGCTATATAAATATGTCTTATAGTTCCTGGCGAACAGTTCATGAGATGTCGCCCTAGTCTCGTCCGCCGGCAGCGAGATCCAAAGCAAAGGGCTGCCCCTCGAAACAGACCGATCCCCAAATTTCGACATCATAGACGGGGGTGGAACCACCAATTGAGAACGGCTGCTTGATCGGAGCTGTGAGCGCCGATCAGATGACTTGAGCTTGCAGACAAGAGCCGTTTAAGTACCGGTAATCAGGGCAGAAGGGGTCAACGGATTGTGACGAATGAATGCTTTTAATCATGCGAGAAATGTTGATGTTATCTTTAGTTTCTTATATATTGTTAGCCTTGTTGAGTTAAATTTTGTGTATGAGAGAGTGAAGGATTGGTTAGTTAACCTCATTTGGGTTTGGGGAGAATTTTAGACCTCGTCTGATTTTATTCATTTTCAAAATTCTGCTACAGGGGTATCCAGTGTTTACCAACAAGGTCTGGTTGCTCCGCCCACTGGTGGGCAGAAACCATAGAAACCATTGTTGTCTATTAATAGACACCAATGGCAGAAGCAGATTTCTTGCTGGTGGGCATAGATCAGTGACCATAGAGATTGTTCTGGATACTCCTATTTGACTAATAATGGATGCAACTAGGAATTGTTTTCATTGGACTGTTCTGCAGACTGATTGCTTCAGTACCGTATAAACTTATAAGGCGAATTTTTTGATGGATTTTACCATTGCATAGGGTTTTGAAACTACTCTAGGCATCACATTGCATAGGCCAATGAGTTTTTCCATACACAATGCAAATTATGCTGTAATGTCCTACGCAGATTTCTTTAATGAGTTTATTGTTGATTGTTGTTTATCAATTAAGCACCATTTTATGCACGTTGTTGTTTTTGCATGATTATTTATTTATGTATAAATGAAATAAGTTTCTTCTGGACATGCCATCATTCTGTTTAAAGAATGATTTGAATTTTGAGCAAATGTGTCAAATATATGTTGCTTCGGTGAGGCATTATATTTTATTTGTAATTGTTGAGGGAGATATGTGTCTAGGTGACAACAGATTTGTTTTTCTGCATTCAGAATTGAGCATGATTTTATGGTTTTCAAAAGAATTATACGAATTAGACGTGTGTTTGGACCAGTTTAATTGCCAGGAATGAATTAATACGTTTTTTATTGTGCTTATTTAGTGAATTTAAATCAAAGTATTTGCGTTACAGTTACAGTCTTGGTCTTGCAGAAGCCAAGCCAGTCCTCGAGTCCGATTTGCATCATGAGTGTGGTCTTCAGCTGACTAGTTGTACGACTGCTGTACGACATGCAGTCTGTGATTGGTTTTGCTAGAGATTGGTTTAATTACTGATTTTATGCTAAGATGAACATTTTATCAGAGTTGATGATGATGATGATGATATAAATAGATCTTCTATATTTTTGAAGAGCTTTGGATGGCTTTTGTTGATATCTTATATGTCTTTTTGGTCTAGTTGGTTGTTTTTCAAACATATGATGTCATAAACTTGATATTTTCTCAGTTGCTTCTTGTCGAATTCTTTATCTTTGCCATTGCTACTTTACCTGCTAGCGGCACTCCAGCTGCCAATTG
The DNA here is from genome assembly GCA_018105865.1 of Metaphire vulgaris. NCBI lineage: Eukaryota > Metazoa > Annelida > Clitellata > Crassiclitellata > Megascolecidae > Metaphire > Metaphire vulgaris. The sequence continues at coordinate 3,502,530 of CM030846.1, forward strand.
CCTTTTTTGACCGGCAAGACTTTTTGCTGGGGAACTCTTAAGATTCATCCGCAGGCGCTTAACATTTTAACTGGAAGAAAAGGAAACATTTCCATTTTAATGTTGCCCGCCTTTCTTTCCTTCTGTGGTGATTAGCAAGAAAGGCCAAATGATATTTTTCGAGGAATTTTAATGCATTTGTTTTTGTTTTAAGTCGTCGCCACTAAGTGGAGTGTTCTCGGGCTTAACATTCTGAATGGAGCAGATTTAATGTTATTTTACTGATTAATGTTTTGCATCCCTTTCACTGGATGTAGCATTTTTTTACTCGAGATTTCCATTTTTACTAAGATTTTGTTTCAGTGCTCGTGGGCAAAACTGTACTCTAGACTACCTCAAGTACTCGATACACTGTTGTACAGACTGTACGAGTACTTGAAATTGGATTGTCAGTACTGTGTACTGCTTTCTTTCTTTTTTAAACATTTTTTTAGACTAAACTTTGCTAAGAAATAGTTTCAAGAATTTGTTAATTAAAAGCAACTATCTGCAGGAATTGGTTCCAGAATATTCTTTACATTCATAACCGTCATCGGCCATTTCTGAAGTATGTATTTATTGTTAGTTTAATATCCCGCTTTGAAGATATTAAGATGAAATTGTGATACTTTTATTAGAATTTATATTTCAAAGAAGCCAACTGGTGCTAGAATGGAATTGTTCAGCTATTTCCTTAATTTTATTTTGCAATATAATCCATAGTAATGGACACCAGCAGTTTTCCTCAATTATATTAAGAGTCCTTTAAGTTTATACAGTATAAATAACCAGCTTTATATTATATGGAATTATACTGCAATAGACATGCGGACTGAGTCAATATAGACTATGTGATTCTACTGGATGTTTGGAGGTTTAGCCTGACTGATGTTGAAGGTTTTCAGTAAGGCAGTGCTTTTGTTAAGGGTTTTGTATTGTTCCAATTGTCTACTTGACTGAATAATTCTTAAGCTAGGCACCACCATTTTTCGCATGTTTCTTAAGAAATATGAAGTTTCCTTGTTTTAATAACATGTTTTAAAGAATTCCTTTGTGTGTTGGTCTTCGGTAGCAGTTTGGGTTCGAAGCATCTTTCCAAGCAAGTGTTGTTTTCTTTCGTGAAAGTTTGGTTTTAAAATATTCTCTGTAGTGTTGTGCGCGTTTTGTGTGCCGTCAACATTAAGTCTTCTGCGACCGATAGGAACCTCGTCACAGAAATCAAATCGACTGCACTTGTCTTGTGAATCAAGTATCGCCCATTTCTTGTTTTAGAAGTGAACACATGTACTTGCCACTTTTGTGACTATTATTGTATATCAAATGCATACGAAAACTTACTTTTAGAATAATAAAACTGTAGATTTTGGGCTGTTTTGTTGATCTTGTATCTTACATATCCATAATCACTAAACTGCACGCAAACAAATACGCAATAAAGAAATATTTAATCATAACAAAGCATCAAAACTAACTATAAATCCACAGTAAACAGTATAGGTCTGTCCAATAAGCGACGTGTCCTACAAAACCCCAGATATATAATAACTGCTGCAGTGACAAACAAAACTCATTTTTAAAAGCCTCATGTGAAGCAAACTTTTCAAAAATCAAATCGACAAAATCGTTTGTTTATTTTAAGAAAATTGTGTCGAATCCAGTTTTCGACCAGATGTGTAGCTGAGGCATCTACAATGAGACGGTGATCAGTCTCATTGGTGACTCTAAGAAAAAATATTCAAAAACTCCAGAAATTGTTCCAATCCACACAGACGAGTCCGCACGACTTATTCATCAACTTTTTCATATCTGAAAATCCAATAAATATTATTGCTACCAGAATTCCATATTTCAAGTATAAACTTTGAAGAAAAATGAACTTAAAAACAACAAAGGCAGATTTTTTGCCAGAATAAGAAGAGTACAGCACTTCAACTAATGCACAGAGAGAGAGACAGAGTGAGAGACAGACAGAGAGAGAGACAGAGAGAAGAGCCTCCAGTATGCTCAAAACTGCATCAACTTCTATTCAATAACCTGATATACAGTGCTGGATTTAGGACAAATGAGGCCATGTGCTAGTTAACTTATGAGGCCCTTTTTAATTCTCAAAATTGTTTCCATATTTGGGAAAGCAACCTTGGCTGTCCGACAAAAGTTTTATGAGATGAAATAATAGTTGACAACCTTTCTTTACCGGTAATTTTTTGCTTGTCAGAATTTTTCAAAGTTGGGAATCAAAACCTATAACGAGACGAGGTCGCACGCAAAATGACGCAATTGTACGACAAAAATAATTCATTGTAAAGATGATGGGGCCCCTGTGGCTACAGGGTCCTGTGCTAGAGCCACACCTTAGCACAATGGTAAAACCGGCACTGCTGACATATTTACAAATTAAGTGCTTTTAATACTGATGCTGCAACATTTTTTGCCAGAATAAGAAGAATTTAATGAAGATTTATTCTTCATTGATTTTGAAATTATGACTCAATCTGGAGAGAAGGGGCATGGAAACTCTTGGGGAAATATGGCATTCATGCCAAAATAATAAGGCTAATTGAAAATTTATATAGCACAGTTTTAGCATGTATCAGAATTGATGGAGAAGAAACTGAGTGGTTCAAAATTAAAACAGGATTTAGACAAGGATGTATTCTATCACCAATACTCTTCAACATTATATTAGATTACATCATGAGACGGATTGAAAAACGAATGGGTTGGGAACATCTCTAAAGCCAAAACATAGATGATGCAGAATATGCTGATGATACATGTTAATAGCAGAATGCCTCTCAAGGATTGTAGAGTTAACACTGGCCTTAATAACGGAGAGTGGAAAATTTGGACTAAAAATAAACACTAATAAAACAAAAATTATGCCAATTACAAAAACAGTTGGGGAATGGCCAATAGTATCACACAACGGAAAAGAAATTGAAATAGTGAAGAATTTTGTTTACTTGGGAAGTGAATTGGAAGCAAAAAGGAGGCTCGGACTTGGAGATTAAACGAAGAATAGCAATGGCAGGATCAACCTTCAACAGGCTACATACCAATATTTTCAAAAGACATGACATTGGGATGAAAACAAAATTAAGAATTCTCAACACTTGTGTAATACCAATACTAATTTATGGATGTGAATCTTGGACCATAAAAAAGGAATTTGAGAAAAAACTAGTAGCAACAGAAAATAAATGGCTTAGAAGAATGACATTGGATACAAAGAACATATAACAAATGAAGAAGTTAGAGAGAGAACACTGTCGAGCATCGTGGAAGTTATCAGAAAATCAAAAGAATGAAATGGACTGGACACATACTCAGAATGGAAGAAATAAGAAACCCAAAACGAATTTTCAACTACAAACCAGAGGGGAGAAGATCTAAAGGAAGATTAAAAGATGATGGGTGCCCCGGTTTGGAAGAGGATCTGCACATGGCAGGGATGAACCTCAATGGAAAAACTGATGGAAGACATCGAATGACTTTGGAAGAAATATAAAGGACAGAGAACTTTGGAGAGATGTCATGGAGAAGTCAATAGCTGGACACAGCTGGAGGACGAAGACCTGACCTGACCTGCAACACAAAATTTTTCAAACAGAATTTAATTTCCAATTCAAGAGTTATAAACTGGCTGATAGCGCCCGGAATTCAATTACTTTGACAGACGCATCCTGAGATCTTTCATCTGCTCGTTTCTCTTCTGCAAAATCTGCTTCAAATTCTGAAAAGGCGCTGTCAGGCTGACCTTTTTCTCTAGCTCCTAAAATATTTACGGTAGTAACTGAGTTTACGATTAAATCACAATCACACACTAATACTACTATGATACTATCACCACCACCACTATTACTACCGCTACAACTACTACTGCTACAACTACTATTACTACTACTATTATTATTACTACTACAACAACAACTACTACTACTACTACTATTACTACTGTTACTCAGGGATGTTAGTGCTTGGACTTGTGCTTGGCCTTGTGCTGTGCTTAAGTACCAAAAAAAAGCTTGTGCTTGGCCTTGGCCCTGTGCCTCAGGTGCTTGGCCTTGTGCTTGGCCTTGTGCCTTATGTGCTTGTTAACATCCCTACTATTACTACTACTACAGTTTCTCCTATTACTTCTAGTCTTATATTACTGCAACTACCACCGCCACTGCCACCAACACTACCTGTCAACTACTACTCTGACTACTGCTGCTGCTCTTCATATCCTCATGGTTTCAATTACTTCAAAGCAAATAGAGAATCCGGTAAAAGACCTTCTCTGCCATCTCCAGCATTTCCTGGATCCTGAGCAACTCGTGCTTTGTCCCCGACAGCTCCTTCTCCATATTCTCCGTCTGCGATTTGGTCATTGAAGATGTCTGAAAGGTCAGAAGTAACCAAACTAATAAACCTTTTAAGAAAAATAAAACATCAAACTTCATGATTAATGCTAAAACGCCATCTGCCTGAAGTTACATTATAATATTTAATTGCGTGCATTCAGCACAACAATAATATTATGAATGTTAAATATGTACAGCGCCCTTGACTTTGGTAGACGCCATGCATACAGCGCTATATAAATTGTCTAAATAATAATAATAATATTATTATTATTATTATTAAATATGTGACAGTGACCGATATTGGCCCCTGAAGTCAACAATTCCCAGGGCCCAGGGATATTTCCAGGATTGTGAATTTGGGGGGTGTCGACCTCAAATTGGGGGGTGTCAGGAGCTAATTAGTATGCATTTTGTATGCATACCATTCTCACATTACCAAATTTGGGGAGGGGTGTCAACCTCAAATTTGGGGAGTGTTAGGGGGGTGTAAAAATATCCCTCACTGCCAGGGCCCCATTTTGTAGCCATGTACACCCCTAGTAAATGAAGATTTGGTCATGTGCTTCATCGATTTTGCCCAAGCTTATGGCTCTTTCTGGAGAGAAGGAGCATGAAAACTCCTGGAGAAATATGGCATTCGTGCCAAAATTGTCAGGCTAATTGAAAATTTATACAGTTTCACATGTTTCAGAATTGACGGAGAAGAAACTGAGTAGTGGTTCAAATTCAAAACAGGATTTAGACAAGGATGTATCCTATCTCCAATACCCTTCAACATTATATTAGATTACACGCATGAGATGGATTGATAATACAAGTGGGTTGGGAACATCTCTAAAGTCAGTAAATATAGACGATGCAGAACATCATGATGATGATGATGATGATGATGATGATGATGATGATGATGATGATGATGATGATGATGATGGTGATGATATGTCTATTAGCAGAATGCATCTTGGAAGGAAATACCTTATCCAAGGACGTCTTTAATCCAGACACTTGTTTCCGCAGTTCATCGACTTCTTCTCCAGATCGATCTGGCTGCAACAGAGAGCAATACCAACGCTCAAAATCAAAACAATAAAAGAATTCCTCCTCATAAACAAAACGACGACTCTGAGATTTCCAAAATCTACAACAATAATAGAATAATCTCGTCAAAGGATGCTAGTAAAGTAGTAAGAAACTGCGCTAAAAGTCGTCCAATCAGATAACTACTTACCGATCGGGAACTTGAAGCCGAGATGTCTGACTGCAGACTTGCCAACTGAGACTGCAGTGCACTCTTTTCCTTCTGAGAACTCAACGCCTGAATTGAAAGAGAAAAAGCAGAAAATATATTATAGATGTGTAGATTAATACAAACTGACTGTGCACTGAAAAAAATGATGCCTTTACCCACTTGATAAGTCAGTTCAGATTTAGAATTATGTAGGAACTTGTTATCAACCCCTTACATTGCTAGGAAGGGGTGCTTGCCACCCTCTCCTCAGCTCTCCCAAAATGTCTCAGACCTGACTACCGGTAGGTACTTTCAAGCGCTTTCAGGTAGCTGAGGTGGGGGAGTTATTGACACATATTTTGATATTTTTGCAATCATTTTGCTGTAAAGGGTTACTAAACTATAACCAACCCTGAATTTTCCTTTGTTGAGATTTTCTTAATAATAGAATACAGAATCCAACAATGTATAACAATATTCAATTTTCAAAGGCTATGGTGGAGAGAGAGAGAGAGAGAGAGAGAGAGAGAGAGAGAGAGAGAGAGAGAGAGAGAGAGAGAGAGAGAGAGATGAGGCTGGCAATCACCCCTTATAATAAGCTATAAGAAAAATGTGGCACGAGGGTTAATTTGTGCATATAATATTAAATTGTTACTCTTCAGACCTAGTATTTGTAAACAACAATGAACCTGGCTCTCTAGATGCTTCAGTCTTTCTTTCAATTTCTCGTTTTCTTCATTAATTCGTTCAATCTCCTAAATAAAAACACAAATTCATTTTAAGAAAACGTTTGAATTCTCAACATTTACACAAGTTCTATGATGATATGATGCACTGTTCAACTATAAAACCATGCAGAATAAAATTACTAATAAGACCAAGCAGATAATATTCTTACAAACAGAAGAAATGTTGATGACATGGTTTCTTCACAGCCATCACAGGACCAAAGACAAAAAGCAGACCAGTTCGACTGACACCTTCTATTTTTCATGGCATCATCATCTGAACAAGGGGAGCTTCCTTTCCTTTTTCCATCGAGTATGCACCCAATGTACTCAACGTACTCATTCACGTAAATATGTGTGTGTGCACGCATACGTGCTGTTGTGTACCACTTGTTTATATTTTGAGATGTACTTACTTACTGTAGTAAGTATTTACTTACTGTAGTAGTTAAGCTAGCATAGTCAGATAAAATATTGTATATATTAGGCTTCCGGTTTGAACTTGAAAAGTCTTGGACTGCTGTTGCGGTTTTGTTACATTAAATCGTTGAAAATCACCCTTCTATTTCTACAGTAAGACTCTAAGCAGATAATATGTGTGTACAAACGATGTATGTGTGTGCAGTTTATGGTTACATTTCTCGGAAAAAAACTCTGAAAATTAGGAGATTTAACTCTTAGGCAGCCTGTGCGGTCGTTATCGACCGCACAAGAAATCGCACCCATTTCTATATATAGACTGCTATATTTAGGATTTAGGGCTATTCTAACGGAAAGCCAACATAATTTTGCATCTAAAACGTGCAAAAACCCGTTTATTTCATGAGTTTGACTGCGAAAATATGTCGATTCGTAGGCAAGATTTTCGGTCCTTCTGGCATTTAAATTTTAAATGCCCTTCTATACACAGGGGCAGATGTTTTATTCAACTAAAGAAGGTTTAGAAGCGATTGAAAATGGTAAGTTTGATGACATGGGTATTTCCACGTCCGATGATAACGAAACCGATCAAATTCTGCTGGAAAGTATAAAAAAACCAAGTTTTTGAACTTTTGTGACATGTGTCAAATATATGTATGTCATAATTGCTTCGACATCTTTCACACAAGATCCTTTCTAAACTAAAATATCACATTTTACATAATTTTTTAATGTCGATTACATAGGCAGTCACATTTTTTATAGGCAGCCATAAAATAGCAGCATGTCTTGTTGCTGACAAAATCTTTTAGGAGCATTTGTGACAAGTGCCAAGTGCCAAGTGCCAAAAAAACATATGTCATAATTTCTTTGTGACCTTTCACACTAAATTCTCTGTAAACTAAAATATGACATTTTTACATCTATATATAAATTTTTAAATGTCTATTATTTATGTGTGCATATTTCAGATAGCTTACTTACACTGTCTTGTTGCTTACACAATTTTTAATGAACTTCAAAGTCCAATTTTAATTTTTAATATTTTTTATTTTTATATATTCTCATGAAATATGAAGAATGTCATTGCAAATGTTATATTTTGCTTTTCATATTCTTGTAGATAATCAAAAGCCCTTTCAATTGATATATACATTGTCAATATTGTTATGATATTCAAATTAAAACATTTTGGGAAACTGTGGAGGGGTAAATTCTCTAAAAACAACATGGCTGCCTAAGAGTTAAACAGAAATCAGGGCTGACCATGTTAAGAAGCGCAGCGCCACCACTGTCATTCAGAGGCTGCAGACGCAGAGACGAACGAAAATCAGAATCACGGCTTGTTCCGCTGAATTCGTGATCTTCAAAATCCTTAATCTTCTCTAGAAGCTCTCTGACAACAAGTGAAATGTTCCTCATGTTTAAAAATGGAATCACTTTTCAATATTATTAGTTGGGTAGGAAGGATAAGGGCAGAAGTACCATCAGTGCTGGCACGTGCAGGACCATGTAGCTGGCAGTACAAGTAAACTAACTCGTGTAGGCTAATTTTCTAGTGCATTGATGACAGTTGGAGCTGTGATTTTGCAAACCATTTTGTCAGTATTTACAGGGCCGGATTAAGGTCCGAGTGGGCCTGGGGCTGAGAAAAAAAAGGTCGTCGCCTATACTGAAAATCTCTGACAAGAAAAAAAGGTTATCTCGTTTCCAAAGCGTACTAACAAGCAAAAAAAGATGGAAAATTGGTGGGCCTATTTTTCATGGTGGGCCTGGGGCTTGCAGCCCCTCAGCCTCCACCTTAATATGGCCCTGAGTATTTATACATTATAAGCACGTGGTCATGTACAATGTGTCTAAAGGTACAAAGGTCTGAGGTCTGTTCAAGATCATGCCATACTAAGAGAAGTTGACACATTTGCAAGAGTTCAATCTATGAGAACAGTTAGGGCATCAGAGAGGAGGAGAGGAGGGACAACTGTTCTGGGCTCCAGGAATGTGTAGGGGTCCCACAGCTAACTGAATTTTAAGTTGTTTAGTAGGATTTCTCGTGTGTTGAAAACCACTGCCATTCGTACATCCCTCCATTTCAACTTCTGTTTGTCTGCTACCGCTGTCACCTTAAATTTTGCAAAAAAAAGCAACCACGTTGACACAGTGTTTAATCTAGACTCCTGGGCTCCGGGGGGAACTGACAAAGCCGGGGAAATTTGAAATTTCCGGGGGGAATTCTGCCAGGGGCTGCTGTTAGTCCATGTAGTATGCCAAAATTTCCAGGGGGAATTTCAAATTTCCGGAGGAAAAGGGGCAATTTCCCCCCCCGGAAACGGCCTAGATTAAACACTGCATTGACAAACTTCTCACCTGTTTTCCAGCTCTGAGATATCTGCCTGCAGCTTCAGGTGCCACTTCTCCGCCTGCTGGAACATCTGCATCAGAAGCAGAGTATTCGTGTGGGAAGCATGAGCCAGCTCCTCGTCCACCTCAGACACGATTACAGAAAGAAGTCCATCGAGCATCTCGGTCACCTCATCAATAGTAAATGTATTATCGGTCAATCTGCAATTGATCACCATTTTACAATCCATGAAATTTATTCTGTGCATACATAAAGTGCGGTCGTACTTGATAGGCGACTATCCCAGGATTGAGTCGTGGTGCTGGCAGCCAATCAAACCGTTCATTGTTTAGGCATGGCTAATTAATTGGTAGCAGCATTAAACAGCGAAAGTAATACCAGGGTCTAGAGAAAATATTGGCAAATTACTAGACAGGTTAATTTTGCAAGTCATTTCCGTTGCTGCTTGCCTAGTACATGGAGATCAAAGCTGAACCCTACACTCATTCGAGTACAGGACTACCCTTACCTTATATATAAAACACGTGTTGACACTTTAAGAATAAAAGTGATAATTATTATTATTATTATTATTATTAAGACAATTTATAGAGTGCAGTAAGCATAGTGAAGACTTATAAAGTCAAAAGCGCTTAACAATGAACACTATAAGAGATATTAAATATATGCGTCTTAAGGCACTTGATAAACAGATCAGGGGAGGTCACAATTGTCACGTTCTTCGGCAGAGAGTTCCACAGACTCAGTAAAAGTAAAACAAGGGTCTAGAGATAATAGTTAGAGATAATAGCTCAAATTTACTGTTTCAAATTTGAGTCTATATGCAATTGCCATTTAAATTGTTTAATTTATCAACAGTTCTAAAAATATTTATCTATTATACTGTATATCATATAATTATATCTTTTGCATTTTTCCATTTTAACTTAGAGAAATTAAATTAAATTTAGTAATAGTTTAAGACTTCAAATTTTCTGTCCATTTCTATTTTACTTTTAGAGGCTCATTTGAATTGAATCATATATAAATCTAACTAGCCCTTAAAAAGTACATGATCTTCAAATTGAAAACCATCAGATTCTTGAAATGCTGAAATTCTTGTGAATTTCGATCAATTCAAAATTTTCATTAATACTCTGATGATCTTAATATTCTTCTCACCTGCTGCTTCTGAGGTCCTCAAAAGAGCGCTTCACAGACTTCAGCCGCAGGCCTTTCTGATAACGAGCAAAGCGCAGATAGTTAACAACTGAAGCCTTGTGGTGATCGTTCAAACCCAACGACGCCTATGACATCCAAATGTTCAAGTAAAGAACAATTTTTCATGCACAAACACATACACGCATACATATAGACATAAAATTAGGCACAGCTATGACATTTAATATCTACATAGAATATGTAGTTGCTAACTGCTGTTATTGCCATCTTAATTTCATAATGGATCGCGAGAATAAGCTTGTCAACGGTGAGATCTGAGATTTATACAAATACAAGTAATTATGCCACTGGTCTATGCGTGCATAGATGCCATAGAGCACACTGTTTCTTCAATATACAATTGTCAGCTAAACCCAACAAATAAGCTAAAACATCTCGAATAACAGGTTCATTTTCTGCGCTATATAAATTCTGGTATAATATCTGCTCATTTAATTAAATTAATAGGGGTAAAAATATCCAAAATTTTACCATTTTAAATCGCTATATAACAATTGCTAATGGTAACAAAATCAACTTCCGCCCAGGTTATGTTGCCGCTGCAACGCTCATACAAAGACAATTCATAATTTATGTGGAGCTTTAATAGTTTCACTTGTCATCAGTCGCATCAGCCTAAAACGCTTCAGCCTAAGCACTACGCACACCATACTGAAGTCCATTCGGTACCGGTGGACATGTGAATGACCGAGGATCAAACCAAGGCCGACGGCTCGTATATAAGGCAGGGTTGATACTTGACCGTCACCGAATGGGTCACTGACAGAGATAAAAAAATGTTCAACTGACTATTCACATTATAGATGATTTTTGATTATTACACAGGTAATGCATTGAAATTTAGAAGGACGCGGAAGAAGAGGTAGATCATCTTTGGCCCGGATCTGATATTATCAACAATAGGCTATTCACTGGCTGTGTCAGATTAACGCGTCACCAAATGATTGTGATTACTAATCGATTATTTAATTGTGCTGCTGTGAAATTCAACAGTAAAACCAACACGAATATCAATAAACGTGAAACGAGCAGTAATGATTAACTAACTCAAGTCGCAGCATAACTAGTCTTATTCTATTTCCATGGATTTGAAAGAACCCGTTTCTAATCCCTAGTCTTAGGGAAGGGATTTCAATTAGGGAAGTAGGTTTACAGTAGGAGTGCAATCGCTGCTCTAATAGGATTACATCAAGATTCAACATGGCGTCGATAATGATGACGCAGACTTCACGGAAGGGTGAACGGGTCGAAAGGCGTCCCGTCTACTGTCTCGACCAGTTTGAAAAGGTCGCAAGGTACAGCTGTGTGAAAAAGTCCTGGACGCTTGAGATTTTATACTATTTTCTTCTGTTCTCTTGGTTTCTCTTAGTATCTTTCTCAAAAGAACTCTCCATATATCAATATTTATGTGTGATTTCATATGGAAACCCATTTTAGAGTAATGTTATTAATTGCAAATCAAGCTTGATTTGGTTTTCAACAAGAATATATGCAAACGTAAGCATTATAGTTTTGGTCAATTTAGGATTTAAATCAACCAATGTGCAGCGACGCTGGGTGACCAATCAAAGATTGTAAGCTATCTGAAAGCAGCCAATCAGCGCAGCCATCGATTTGGCTATATATAGGTCTTCAAACGGCACGAAATTTCTATTTCTATTTGGCTTCTGGCTAAGGATTAAGGCCTTTGCGTTCACCAGCATTGAGCAGCGGCATCACATCATTGTACTCCATGAAGAAGGCTATTCTTCTACAGAAATAGCTAAGAGGGTGAAGTGTCATCGCACCACAGTGAGCAGAATGATTGAAAAATATAAACAGAATAGTTCTGTTGATGACAGGCACCGCTCTGGTACACCAAGGAAATCCACGGAGCGTCAAGACTGGACTCTGAGACACATTTAAATGAACAACAGAAAGTTGACTTCACCACAAATCACTAGGATCTGGGGTGAAAGATGCAGTGTAGAGGTGTGCACCAGCACAGTTCGCCGCAAACTGCTTGCCAAAGGTCTCGAAGGCTGCAGGGCTAGAAGTAAACCCTTCTTAACAGACCATTACCAAACATGCAGACTTGCTTGGGCAAAGAAGCATGCCAACTGGACTCCTGATCAATGGGGAAAGGTCATCTCCAGTGATGAAAGCAATTTCTACTTGACTGGAAATCAGTGTAACAAGTATGTCAGGAGATTTCCAGGTGAATAATTCAAACCATACTGCCTGAATCTCTCTGTCAAGCACCCACTGCATGTCATGATATGGGGCTGCATCGCAGCATCTGGCGTTGGTCGGATAAAGATAATCCAGGGAATGACGAATGCCAAGCAGTACATGGAAGTCCTGGAAAGTACTCTGCTTCCTTCAGTTCATCAACTTGTGAGGAAGGACTTCTTCTTCCAGGATGCCAATACTTTTTTGCCATCGAGCCAAATCCGTGCAATAGTGAAAGAAAAGCATAGAATTCGTCTTCTCGACTGGCCAGCTCAGAGCCCGGATCTGAACCCCATTGAGAATGTGTGGTCCAAAATTGGCTATGAAATCAGTAAAAATCATCCAACAAATAAGAGGGAGCTGATTGAAGCCATAATTGAAGCCTGGCATCATATTGTCACCAAAGATTCATTCATAAAGTGATCCACACGATGCCAAAGTGATGCCGCCTGGTAATAAGCAATAAGGGATGGCTAATCTGATATTAAAACCATTTTTGTGTTTTAAAAGGTCCTTTTCAGGGCCATCAAACAACTAAAAGTAAAAACAAATAGCATAGGCCCCAGATAAACTTTAAAGTTTAAAAAAATTATGCCATGTCAACAAGCAATAATGCAAACAAACGATGCCACTTTTATGAAGCCATGCTCCAAAGGTGACAGTATACACTAAACACCACCCAATCACACAATAATTAGTAAATTCTTACCAAAAACATCAATACCTATTGAAATATAATGAGATTTGCATATTCTAAATCATTAATGGTCATTCAGAGACTCGTAAAAGACAAAAACTCCCAAAATCCAATAAGCGTGCAGGACTTTTTCACACAGCTGTAGGCCTGTAGGCCTACAACCGCTCATCGAATTAAATTCAAATTTATACAGGACTAGGCCTATATTTCATCGCGCAATCTTAGTTTACGGAAAGACTTGGAGAAGAAGGATGGCTTTTTCAAGGTACGGAAAAAGTGCCGCCGTAGGCGAAAGATGGCAGAGTGGCTTACGTACGTGCTGGGCACTGCTGGAGCGGTAGGCTTATGGAGCGGGTTCGAGCCCCGTTAGCACCCCTAGAGGCTTTCACACAGGCAGTTATGACTTATGCCTCCTCCTGAGCCACTTTAAATCACATTAGGCCTATGCTAGGCAGCCGCCTACTTCGCCTTTGACTGGTCACGTCTGTCATAAATCATGTTCAGGGATATTTCTAGGATTGTGATTTTTTTTTTTGGGGTCGACCTCAAATTGGGGGAACCGGAGCTAATTAGTATGCATTTTTGTATGCATACTATTGTCACATTACCAAATTTTGGGGGTGTCGACTCTTGGAAATGTAATAGGCCCCTAAATTAAAAATTAAAAATAAAAATGAAAGAGGATAAACAACAGCAAAGCAATAAACTATTGGCCACGGAGACTTTTTTGCACATAACTTTTTGAGATGTCTGTGAAAAAATATTCCACGTGGCCGCGCCTTTGGATCAGGGGCCTAGCCAGGAATTTAATGGGGGAGTATAATGTGATTTGCGGGGTATAAATCTGTAAAAACTTTGAAAATCTTAAAAACACATTAAAATTTTTAAGGCAGACTGATTTTGGGGGTATGTATGCCGATATACCTCCCCCTCGCTACACCCCTGCTTTGGATGTGAATTGAAAAGGACAAAGGCAGATCCTTTTTAATATGCTCACCGCTCCCATGGTACTAAAACCTGGCTGCGCCACTGGTATGCCTTTTAGTCCGACTGCGCTAAGACCTATTTCGTGTCCGCGAAGAATAGGGTAGAAATGATATTTGTATGTCTAATTTTCGTAAGAAAAAATCAACTGCGGACCAAAGAACAGCTGTGCGGGCGAATCATGGAGCTTCACCAGGAGAGGATTCAAAACAGCCGGAGAAGACAAGTCGTGGAAAGGCAAAACAAACGCAAAAAAACTGGAGGCGATTCGAAATTGGGACGCCACGCTGACGAAGAGTGGAGAGTAAGCAACCGATGTACAATATACATACGCCCAACTGCGCAATATAACTGACGTAGTCCCGCGGGGTGGGGTGTGGGAGAAAGGGGGCACGGGCAAAGCCCCCCATTCTGGCTGGGGCCGGTCGTGGGGTTTGCGCAAAACCCGTTTTCATGGGCTGGATGATTTATCCATTACCGATATTATCTTCAAAATTTTACCTAATCTAGTAATCCTTTATTCATTGTGGGTTTTTTATACGCCCTTTCATTGGAAATTCAAATCTGCATTCATGTGTGTGGTTGATGAAGCTTGTATTTGTATATCTAGGTGGTTTATTCAGTTATCGCAAGTACTGTAAGTGATGCCACACCAGGCATAAGATCAGGGCGTCCCTTGGTAGTCGCAAGCTAGCTCCTCCAAAACTCCTGACCAGAGGTGGGAGAGAGGGGGAGGGAGAGAGAGAGGGAGAGAGAGACGGACGGAGAGAGAGACAGACAGACAGAGGTAGAGAGAAACAGACAGAAACAGAGAGAGAGGGAGACAGACAGACAAAGGAAAGTGTGTCGAGCTGTTCTGTATAAAATATTGTTGTAATCTGTAGAAAGTTCTTCCTCCGTCTTTTGTAGGATTACATTCCGATCTCAAAACATAACAAAGACATAGGGGAGGTAAGTAGTTCTTCAATCGGATCATGGAGGTACTTAACCCCTTAACTGGGGATCCTGGATATATCCATCCATTTTACATTGAGTTACAGCTAAATACACGGTTAAGGGGTTAATTGACAATTATAGAAATAGTAATAGACGCTAACTAGATTCTTTGTTTGATTGCTAGATTTAATATTATCCAAAGCGATCGTCAGCCTTAGTTCCATGTAAGATAATTTATATTTTGCGCCAATGATAAGACCACTTTCGTGGAGCGGAGACGAGGCCGGGAGGGGGAGAAGGGGCTGAACGTAGTCCGGACTCAAATTTTCGAAACAATTTTAGTCCATCCCCTAAATTCACGCAGTCCTCAATTCAGAACTTAAAATGAAATGGTTTTCAGTGGTTCAGTAGGCCCTCCTACGTAGGCCTTCGGGTCATTTGTCATAGGCCTACAGGTCACCAATAGGCTACCTAATGGATCACATGGATCATTTTGCCTTCCCCACTTTTTGAGAGGATAGGGAAGGGGAAATGGATGGGGTTGTTAGACCACTCTTGCCTTTTTCATCCAAGTTTACTCTTGTGCGAATCGTCTTCGTGTGCGGATGTTTCGCATTACAACGCTAGTAATAATTATAATAATTTCTATTCTGTGGGCCTATTGCCGTACTACCGAGCAGTACGTGTTTTATCCAGACCTGTTCGGGGAGAGATCCCCCCTCCAAACCTCAAAATACCCCCCCCCCAAAAAAAAATCCCGCACTTACACAAATTTTTGCATCGAACTGTGTCTCTTCCCCTCCATGCAGCCAAGTCAATTGCCTCCCTCACGGGCCTCACCCCCAAAGGCCTGGAGTCTGGATAAAACACTGCTACCGAGCGCTGGAGAGCACCTTTGCCGCCTCTGGCTCATTGCTAATCCGCCCCCCACCCCAAATGCATTCATTTGAGAGGCGGATCAATGGTGTGTTAAACAATTTCTCTATTTAAAATATGCCGCCCCTTCTAAAAAATTTCCCGCCTTCACTGAAAATCACCTGACAAGCAGAAAAGAGGTAGAAGAAGGTCGTCGCTTGTTCTAAAATCTGAAATTTGCCGCCCCTTCTAAAGTTTACCGACTTCCCTGACAAGCAAAAAAGGTCGTCGCTTCGAAAATTTGCCTCCCCTTTATGCGTGCCGTCCATGGCTAAAGCCAGACTAGTCATTGGCACGCTACGCCACTGCTATCGAGTAGTCCTATGAGGGTAATTTGTTCCCAGGGGCGTAGCGACGGAGGGTATATCGGTATATATACCCCAACAAATCAGTGTACTTTAAAGTTTCTTATGTGATTTACGTGTGGTTATAAATTATGTGGTTCATATGGTTTATGTGGTTTATAGTTAAGATTTATACCCACCCAAAATATTTATACCCTCCCAAATCAAATTCCTGGCTACGCCCCTGTTTGTTACGTGTTACCGCGCGTCTGTGTGTGTAATTTGTATTTTGTATTTTGTAATCGGTGGATGGCAGCCGCACGAGGCGTGGGTGAGACTGGTTCGCATCGTTCGCCTGATGACGTGCGCCTACATAGCGCTGCGTCAGTGCGCCG
>CM030846.1:3524274-3669274 GCA_018105865.1 Metaphire vulgaris
GGTGGTGGCAGCAGTGGTGGCAGTGGTGGCAGCAGTGGTGGTGGTGGTGGTGGTGGTGGTGGCAGCAGCAGTGGCAGCAGTGGTGGTGGCAGCAGTGGTGGTAGGTGGTGTAGCAGCAGTGGCAGTGGCAGCAGCAGCAGCAGTAGCAGTAGCAGTAGCAGCAGTAGTAGTAGTAGTAGTAGTAGTAGTAGTAGTAGTAGTAGTAGTAGTAGTAGTAGTAGTAGTAGTAGTAGTATGCCTAGTAGTGACGGCCAGTGGCGGTTCCAGGAATTCTTAGTGAGGAGGGATGAAAAAAATTTTGAAGTTGGTGGGGGATGCAAAGTGAAGAAGAAAACGAGAAAAAAAGAGAAAAAAGGTCATTGTTAGTAGTGTTTTGCTCACTAAATGTTAAGAAACCTTGCCAAAAAAGGCCGACAAGCATGAAAAAGAAGGTCATTTGTAGTATTTTTCACTAATTTTTTTTAAAAACTCGCCGGAAAATAGGTTGACAATCAAAAAAGGTCATCCGGAACCCCGGTGGAGGGGGATGCATCCCCAGTCATCAACATGGTGGAACCGCCTCTGGTGACGGCGGTAGTCGTCTATAGCCTACTCTATAGGGTCCGTCTCTTGACAGGGCAGTTGCGACGTCCTTCGGGCGGTCGACGCGGAGTCGTGCGACGAGGCGTGGGCCGCCGCCGCCGCCGCCGCCGACTCGGAGACGGACCGGACGAAGCGATGGGCGCGCCACTATCCGCCGGTGAAGACGGTGGCGCTCGACCGCGTCTCGACCATCACGGACGTCCTCGAAGACCGCAAGAAGCGCACCTGTCAGTTCCAGTACGAGAGGATCGCCGAGCGCAGAGAACACGGACTGACGGTCGACGCAAGGGAGTTCGCCAAGTGTCCGGCGGAGGAGAGGACGATGGCGTCACAGCAGAGCATTCCACCGGCGCCATCAGCCAGGTGGGCGCCTCCGAACTGGATAGGCGGAATCTGAGGGGTAGATGGGGATGGTGGGTAGGCTGGGTGTTTAACAATGACATAATTTGCTTTTTGTTGTTGTTGTTGTCATTAATAATAATAATAGTAGTAGTAGTACAACACCTACAACTACAACTACTGCTACTATTGCTACTACTATTACAACAACTATTACTACTACAACAACTACTACTACTATTATTACTACTACTACTGCTGCTGCTACTACTACTACTACTACTACTACTACTACTACTACTACTACTACTACTACTACTACTACTACTACAATTGCTTTTGTAAAAAGGCAACATTATTATTATCTGGACGGTGCCTGTACTTGTCCTAGCGAATCATTGAAATGTTTGTTGCCCTGTTGACCCGGCATTGTTGCAAAAATTATATTTCATACCGATAATAACAATAATAAGTGGATTTTTAGCGGTTTATTATAGGGTTTCTTCTGTGATGAAAAGTGACACTGGCACTGTCGCTCATACAGATTCTATTCTAGACCTTAGGCACGTTTTCTCTGCAGAGTGACGAAACATTTTACCTAGTTTAAATGCCTAATTTAAATTTTTTTGAATGTTTGAGGCCAAATTTCATGCTGGGATGGTTGGATGGACCCAAATTTTGAAATTCAGCGGAATGTAACGTCATAATAAAATGTATCGTTTTTACAGCGTCGTTTTCGTCGCGACGTTATAATTTCAAAACGACATCAGCCTCCAGGTATATGGCCTATAAATTTCATTGAAATCGCTATACACGCAGCCGAGATATTAAATATCATAAAGGGGTACTACTTTTCTCCTAAATTTTTGTGGGGATGGTTGGATGGGTCAGCACTCAGCAGCTAAACGACTCCTCGTGCGAAAATTATTATTCTCCCAGGGGTTCAGTATTAATTTGTTTTTATGTTTTACTTGTGGTTTTTTCCTCCTAGCGCAAAGCAGAAACCTACTGATAAAACCGTCCGTTACGTCAAACTCGGAGTGCTGCTTCCAGGAGACTGTTTCGTAAGTCAATCTGTGAAATTGTCTTCCACATTCCAGCCTATTTGAACTATACAATCGGTCTATGTTGTTTGTTTGATGTATATATATATACTCGGTTATAAAGTACCGCAATGTACAGTACGGTCCCGTGTGATGCGCTACCGTATTGGATGGTACTGGATATAGCGTACCTCGGACATAAAATAATCAGTTTTGCAGACCCACTAAGTACGTTATAGCGAAGTTCCTAGGCATAGCCTACTGTAGGCATATTCCGAAAGCATGCACATATCCCGTATATACGCGTTCCTTGCTTCTTCTACACGATCCCTGCCACTCTTTTCCAGGGCCTGGAAAACGCCTTCCCGGACGCCAAGCGCTACGTCGACCCGAAGAAGGTCCTCTACCTGATCAGCCGCGGTTCGCGCCTGGTTCGCACGACGTGCAGCAGTTTCCGCGAACTGATCACCCTGCTCGGGTTCAACGAGCCGGCGATGCGCTCGGCGGCTCGCGTCTACCAGCCGGACACGGAGATCTGCCGGTGGCTGGACGAGAACCGACTGTGGCGCCGCTACCGGAAGAGCATCGTCGAACGCGCCGTCGTCGACCGGTACTCGAGCGTCAAGGTCTCCAACTTCCTGGCGCACCTGGACTCCGAGGAACTGACGCCGAACGTTGATTCGGTCCAGTACGGACGCCCCGCTCGAATGATCTGGACGGGAACCGAACTGGTCGGACCGATGAGCAACGTGTACAACGCCGCCGTTCTTTCGCAGGCCATCTCTAGAGGTATACAGTGGCTTCCGGCCGGCAGTGGCGGCTCTAGGAGGATTTGGCAAGTGGGGGGGGGCCGTTGGGGTGGCAACTTCTAATAATGGGGGGGCAACCATTTGTTGTTTAATGTATGCAGCATTCAGTATAGGGTCCCAACTGGGGGGAACTGGGGGGAGGCACTCAAAGAGGGGCACGGGCCCCCCTGAACCCCGGTGGAGCCGCCACTGGCTTCCGGGTCGATAGAATAGGACGCGATATCGAGATAGTTGTGTAGATATCTAGATATTTATTCCAGCAGAGTCATTTCACACTTTTCTTGGGGGCGGGATAATTTTTAGCAATTATTGGCAAATTTTGGGCAATTTGTGGACCAATTTGGGCAAATTTGTAAATTTTTGAAATTTTTCGCAAATTTTGAGCAATTTTTTGCACATTCATTCTTATTTATATATTTAATACATTATACATTATTTCTTCATTTCCTTGGGGGGCAACGGCCCTCCTGCCCCTCCCCAAATGACGCCCCTGATTTATTCATCCGGATATTACTGCAGAACTTCGTTATAGCGGACTCAGTTGTAACGTATGCTGACTATATGCTCGGTTATAAGGTACTGCAATGTACGGTACCTACTGGATGGCATTAGATATAATTTAACTCGGATAAAACGTATTGAATTTTACAGACCCGTTCAGTGCCTTTATAACGAAGTTCTACTGTATCTTTATATCAAATTAGGTCCGTAGCGTAGCCAGGATCCAGGAATAGGAATCGATATTTTCAGGCAAAAAACAGCAAAATAGCTCGTCAATTTGTTACCTTTTATCTTCAATCATGCTACCTACCTACCCCAAATTTCTCGGCGGATTTGTGCAAATTCCGCAACCGGTTCCCGCCAGGATTGGGGCCCGACCCCGTACACCCCAGTGGTTATGCCAATGCCATTTAGATATGAAACACCAGCCCTAACGATTCAGAGACATAATATACTGCCTGGGTTTCGATAGTATCAAACGTTGATACATAACAAAAGCCCACGAAAACTTATATATATGGATATATACTTTGCGCTTAGAATAGGTCGCGACAATTTGATATTTCGAAATGATGCATGTTTAAGTGCGACACTTCCTTTCCGTAAATTTTGGGGAGTGAGATGTGCCTTGGGGTTGGGGAGGGTTGCCACCCCCGCAGCTCAGGCTTAGCGCCGACCCTTTTCGACGTTTTCGTATAGTTAAAGGTTACGTGTTTCTTCAAAAAAATGAACACCACACGTGATAAGTTTTAATGAGAAGCAAATTGCACGAAGTTTCCTCTCTCTGCCTCTCTTCTCTGTCTATCTGTCTATCTATCTGTCTGTCTATCTGTCTGTTTGTCTGTCTGTCTATCTCTCTCTTTGCTTATCTGCTTGTCTCTGTCTCTTCTCTCTTCTCTCTCTCTGTCTGGCTGCATGTCTCTTTGTCTCTGTCTCTGTCTCTGTCTCTCTCTTTCTGTCAGTCTCTGCCTGTCTGTCTGTCTATCTGTTTGTCTATCTGTCTGTCTGTCTATCTCTCTCTTTGCCTATCTGTTTGTCTCTGTCTCTTCTCTCTGTCTGGCTGCATGTCTTTTTGTCTCTGTCTCTCTGTCTCTATCTCTCTTTCTGTCTCTCTTTCTGTCTGTCTGTCTGTCCTGTCTGTCTGTCTGTCTATCTGTCTCTCTCTCTCTATCTGCTTCTCATTATACTTTTCGCTTGCGCATATGTTTGAAGTCTGTTAATGGGTGTACCGTTCCAATGGGAAAACTCTCAACCAATTTGACTCTTTCTTCTCCTGTGCCTCTAATAATAATAATTTGTGTCTGTAGGAACGAAGAACCATGGGCCCATGTGGTTCCATAGCCAGAAGATCAGACGATCGATGTCGAGCTTCGCTGGAAGCAGCAGAGCTGGGTCGACGTTCAGCAAACGATAATCGAAAACGGAAACTAAAACTAATAATTAAACGCGAAGCCAAATGAAACTATTTCTACTCGTCTTGTACTTAAAAATCGCATATTTGTAGGGCCTACAGGTAATAATAATAATAATAATAATAATAATAATAATAGTAATAATAATAATAATAATAATAATAATAATAATAATAATGTGATTTTAGTGGTTTAGCTAAGTAAGCCTGTGTGAAAACCACTGATGTAAATGATGTAGTAGTAGTAGTAGTAGTAGTAGTAGTAGTAGTAGTAGTAGTAGTAGTAGTAGTAGTAGTAGTAGTAGTAGTGCTCTTTGCTTACGGCGTAGTGCTCCAATTAAAAAATCATTTATTTGTACAGGTGAAGTATTAAAAGTGGTTTCTTTAAATTCTGTCATCATAAAAATTCATGAAGATATGTTGAAGATACTTTAGGATAGACGTTTCGATTGGATTATTCAAACCGCCGTTAATCGCAGCTGTGTTGTTTCTATATCCGCGTAAATCGATCATTCAACCCTTCTGCGGGTTTCATTTTTTGTGCATCGCGCGTTGTGATCACACGTACACTCAACGGTCCTGCTGGACGGGTTGGAAGGATCAAAGGATGTCTTGAAGTCTGTCCAATTCAGTAGACCGTAACGCCCCACCACAGCTGCCAAGCATATTTTGCTGTAAGTAAGAGGGAGAGAGTTAGAGGGGGAGAAAGAGAGAGAAGAGAAAGACAGAAAGAGACAGGAGAGAGACAGAGAGTCAGAGACAGAAACAAAGACACATAGTGAAAGACAGAGAGCAAGAGAGAGAGAGAGAGAGACAGACAGACAGACAGACAGACAGAGATAGAAGAGAGAGAGACAGAGAGATGAGACAGAGACAAACATACAGAGACAGAGAGAAACAGACAGACAGAGAAAGACAGAAACAGAGACAGAAAAACAGACAGACAGACAGACAGAAAAAATATATAAGTCTTCAAATGTCTTCGCACGCATATATCATTAGGCTCGTATGGAAGATGAGCTATGTCAATCAGCATAAATAATCACAAGCACGCGAACCATTTGCACTCTGACAGCAGTCTTCTCCTTCGTCGTATGGTGTTCTTTGTCGGAGTAAGATGGACGAAAACCTCGAGTAGGCAAAAACATTAGGCTGTATACTTGAGAACTTAATGCCCGTACTTCACGCGTATAGAATTTTTCGTCGATCGCAAAAATAATCTCTTTGTTCTATCGATCTATTCAGAGATCCTTTCTCAGCTCAGACCTCGAGAGATGCGTTTTACAACGATGGTATATATTAATAATTACTGAACAAACAGTCCGTAAGAAAGCAGAATATTTGCACAGGGAGCCTATTTTCGACTTTTTTTAGACCGACTTGGTCTGGCCAAACAACTCCGCGTCGCAGCAGAGTTTAGTCGCCGAAGGCAGCGGAGTTCACCGGACCGTGACGGAGAGTTGCGGCCACGCTTCGAGTACATTCCGAGCTTACGCCCTTCGCCTAAACGCTGGCTTTTCAGCCTTAAAGTCGTCGGCAGCAATGGGTCCTGAAAGGGTCCTGAGTGGCTAGATTCGCGGATAAATTTGTCGATCGTTTGCTGGTTTGGACTTGTGGACGAAAAACAGCGTAAGGCTGACTGGTTTATACAGTAGAGGAGAGCTTGATTATTATCGGCAAAATCTGCATGCGTTATACAGTTATACGCGTATGCACTTTACATATTCTAGTAAGAAGAGTGCATTCGATTCTGGAATTTGACCACACGGTAGGCTGATTAACGATTCGATTTGTAGTATCTTTATTTAACGATTTTTTTGTCGCCGATTTCGAATAAATTAGTTGATTTTCAGCACTGAATATGAAAATATTATGCATTGAATCGGTAGATAATGCAATTTTGCATATGTGCATGAGCGTCGGGAGGGAGAGTGAAAGTCAGGACCGCCGAGAGAAATTCCGGGCCCCGGAGGAAGAAAAAATGTGCGGGCCCTTAAGGAAAATTTATCAAGTCTCCAAAAAACCTGACAAGCAAAAAGAAAAAGAAAAAAACTTATCGACTCTCCAAAAACAGCCTGACAAGCAAAAAACACTATCGTCACCGGATCTGGGCCCCTAAAAACTCCATGGGCCCCGGTACAATGTACCGGCTGCACCCCCCCCTCTCCTCAGGTCTGGTGGGAGTGTGCAAGGGGTGCAACTGTGTCCCCGTGGAAATATAAGGCTACAAAAATGTGGGGGTAATAAACTAATAATGAAGTGATTAGATCCTAAAACAGGCTGACACAAGTGGATCTGTAGATCTGTAGATATGTGTTCCATGCAAGAGGACATTTATTGGTCAACGCAAGAATCTAGAAAATGAGTGTTTCTAATATGCAAAAGCTTCAAAGGATTCAGAGTTCTATTGCCCGAGCCATTTACAAAACTCGAAAGCATGATCATATTAAACCTGTTTCTTCAGAGGCTACACAGGCTGACGGTTGAACAAACTCAAAACTGGCGACACTCTGACGCCCGTTAAATCAGTCATCCCTCAAAATCTGCAACCGCGCTATCTCGTACGCCGCACCAGAACTTTGGAACTCAATTCCAGTTTCCCTCCGTAGCCTATAAGACATGGTCAAACAATAAGCTCTGAATCCTCATTTCCCTTAATTCCTTCACTATCTCCTCAAGCCTTTAGGCCTAAACTTAAAACCTTTCTATTCCAAAAGTCATTTCCTCCATAGCTATAACAGCCCGACCCGCCGTCTCATGGATACACTGACCTTTGTCCGACCGACAAACCACTTTGCTGAAAGATTAAGCGCATTTGAAATAAGCAGCTACTACTGTACTACTTTCCAAAGCGCTATATAAATTTACGATATTTTACTTACTTACATACTCATGTTTTTTAAACATTGCAATTTGGCCAACCTCGATTTTTAAAATCTATGTTGAATCGCCAGAAACATCGGCAGTCAACAAGGTTTGCTGATTTATTGTTAAATGTACCTTTATAGGACCAACACTGAAATAATTGGCAATAGCACTTTTTCTATTTCTGGGCCAAAAATCGGAAACTCTCTCCCTCTGGCTCAGTGGCGGCTCCAGGATTTGGCAAGTGGGGAGGGGCCGTTGGGGTGGCAACTTCTAATCATGGAGGGCCAAACATTTGTTGTTATGTACTGTATGTAGCATTAAGTATAGGGTCCCAACTGGGGGGGGGGCACTGGGGGGTCAGGTACTCAATAGGGGCACGGGCCCCCTGCCCCCCCCGGTGTAGCCGCCACTGCTCTGGCTGTCAGACCTTCCAATTCATTGCGTATTTTCAGATCCAGACTTAAAACCCATCTGCTTCGATTAGCTTTTTCTCCATAATCGGTCTTGCTGTTTCCCTCTGACTAATCTCTCTGGAACCAGTGGCGTAGCGAGGGAGCAGTGGGGGCGAACCGCGGCACTTGCTAGAGAGGCGGCATTTTCGAGAATTGCGATAAGTTATTTTGCTGGTCGAGAATTTGTTGATTTTTTTGGTTGCCAGATTTTTCGGAGGCGGCACATTTTTTCGCCCCAGGCAGCACTGTCTGGAATGACCTGGTCTTTTGCGCATGGATTTAAAGCAGTGGCGGCTCTAGGATTTGGCAAGTGGGGGGCCGTTGGGGTGCCAACTTCTAATCATGGGGGCCAACAATTTGTTGTTTAATGTATGTAGCATTAAGTATAGGGTCCCAACTGAGGGTCCACTGGGGTCACTCAATAGGGGAGCATGGGCCCCCTGCTCCCCGGTGGAGCCGCCACTGATTTAAAGTACCATCGATTGATACCCTTGGGTATTAGAACTGGTGCTATAGAAGTGCATAATAATAATAATTATTATTATTATTATTATTGTTGTTGTTGTTGTTGTTGTTGTTGTTGTTTCAAGTATTGCATTTACCGTAGCCTAGGTCTTTCGTATCATTTTAATTTGAAACCATTCGATAGGGCTTTGCTTCCAGGTAAATAAAATGCTGTACTCTTTGAAAAATTTCCGTCGACGCCCGTGCATCAATCAAAACTAAAGATCAGTGATTGTTTTGTTCCGTTGTTATTAAAACATTATTGATTGATTGGCAGCTGCTAGTCGCTAGGTGGCGCCGCTGACTCATGACGACCTTTTTTATAGCGCGTTATGTTCATGTTTTAATTCACGTTATTCCCTGTCTGGCCAGGGCGTTGACTAACTCGGCCCCGTAGGCTAAGAGGGCGGCGCTTTAGGCGCGTCAGAGGCCTATAGGCCTAAGACCTCTCCGGTTTAGTCGCTGTGTTGAGGAGGACGATAATTCAAGTGTAGCGATGACCTAGAAAGATCGTGCCCTTGCGGACGCGCTGGATTGGTCCATTTGCAGAAGCGATATGGTTAGGTTAGACCGCTTCGATACGGGTCTAAGTTGACGAGACCTAGAAGAGATCAAGTGAAGGACTAACTGGACGAATTCGGTGCAAGATTGAAGCTCTTGCTCCTCTCGAACAATCGTAACTGCTGATTTGGTCGAAAAAAGCGGAGGATTAGACCTATTTCGTCTTATTTTATACTTTTGGCATAGGCCTATTAATTTTTTTCATATAAACTCAGTTATATTTGATGCAAGGACAAACGGCCACCGTTTTCGCAACGTATAGCAGCACGTGAAGGTAAGAGACGAAGATGGCGTGGCGAAATCTCGTTGCTTGTGTCACGTGTTGTCGTTGCTGTTGTTGTCGTTGTTGTTGTCGTCGTCGTTGTGCAACATGTCACGTCTTCGGTCGAATCAGGATTTTATTGTAGGGGCCTATACGAGGCAAGATAAGGCAAGTGGACGACCAGGTGTGACTATAAGGAAATGTTTGGCTACTGGCGCTCGTGGACTAATTAATTGCCCGTGGATTGGAGCCGCCTTCGAGGTTTCACGACCTCTGCTTTTCCTTCCCACTCTGTAAGTAAGTAAGTAAGTAAGTAAGTAAGCTGATTTTGCGAATTAGGCCTGAACCCAGTGCCAATCAGTCTACCTTAAAGTTTTTCATGGGATTTACATGTGAATATGTGTGGTTTATATGGTTTATGTGATTTATAGTTAAGATTTAGGGATAGGAGAGAGAGATGGGGGGAGGGTAAGAGTCTTCTTATGAGTCAGGTAAGTTTAAAACAGAGGTCATGATCGATTTTCATCGATTTCCTTAAACCGCATAACCGGTATTATTGATTCAAGCCGCCATCTTGCTGGAATGTAATGCAAGCCCCTATAGTGAATATTAGGCCTATATGCAACCGCACTGCGATGCTGCTTCTGAAAGCGCTATATAAATTCCGCGAGATTTGTGCTTCATTACTTACTTACTTACTTACTTACGCGTCGCCGTTTGGCCGTTCAGTTAACCCTGTCGTCAATCTGAGAGACAGCTTGACTGACTGACTGACTGACTGACTGACTGACTGACTGACTGACTGACTGTGAAGTTGGCGCTAAAAAAATTTGTCATAGGACCGCAATCTAGGTCACGTGGGAGGCAGAAGGCTTCTCAAAAGCCGGCGTCTGCTCTACCTGTACAGGTAGACGGGACGTTAAGCGTACAGGCTTCCAGGTAGGCCTAAAGCAGTTTCGTTGTCAAATCATAGGCTATACTTCTGGTTAGTTAATTAGGCTGCCGCTTTACAACTACGCAACCAAATAGGTTTAATCAACTTAAATTTTATGTCAAGTTAAAGTTGATAGATTAACTGTAGGCCCAGGGTTTAATCTGGGCCGTTTCCGGGGAGGGGGAATTGCCCTTTTCTCCCCCCGGAAATTTCAAATTACCCTCTGGAAATGTGTTGGCATACTACATCAACTAACAGCAGCCCCTAGCTGATTTTCCCCCGGCTTTGTCAGTTTGCCCCCGGAGTCCAGAAGTCTAGATTAAACACTGTGTAGGTCTATTGATTAAAACTAATAAAAAATAGTTGGATATATAGTGCATGCCGTGTATGTATGTATGTATGTATGTATGTATGTATGCATGCATGTATGTATGTATGTATGTATGTATGTATGCTTGCATGTATGTATAAATTCGTTGTTGTTGCAATTGTTGTGTTGTCTCTAAACGAAATTTTTATCTGATATCGTTTATTTTTGCATTTTGACAATACTGTATTACTGTCTTGACGTTTTGTAAAAGACGTCTAAAGGTCTAAAGTGCAGTTCTAATGTTGGCAATTAACGAAGAAAAACTAAGGATATCTGTGGACTTGAATAATATTATTATGTCCGATCTTTATTCTACTTCACTCTCCCTAAAACCCTGACTGACTCTCTCTCTCTCTCTCTCTCTCTCTCTCTCTTTCTCTCTCTCTCTCTCTCTCTCTCTCTCTCTCTCTCTGACCAACATTGGACAGTATTCTGCGCCCACGTATCCAGGGTGCGATTTGTGACCTGGAGCAGTGGGAGGGGGGAATATGTCGAGCTTGGGGGATGTAGTTGTTGGGGAGGTGTAGCAGTGGGGGATGTAGTGGTGGGTGGGAGGATGTAGCAGTAGGGGAATGCAGTTGGGCAGTGAGGGGAATCCCCCATTCCCCTAACAAATCGCACCCTGTACGTATCCATAATCCATGACATTCTATTCTGCAGCTCTTTCTGCTATTTCGTAGTAGCGAAGCATACTATTTAGAATACACTCTCGAGAATTCTAAATTCTAACCATCGTAGTGGCGTAACCAGGGTACCGGAATAGGGGTCGGCACATCGACATTTTCTGGTGGACAGGTTCATCTGAGTGTTCTTCGCAAATTCGTTCATGCTACCCATCCCCAATTTCTCCACAGTTCTGTACAAATCCCACGAACGGTCCCCCCAGCCAGAATGGGGAGGGGAGCCGGGTGGAGCGCCCCCCCCCGTGGCTACGCCCATAAGCCATCATCATAATCGTCGTCGTCGTCATAATCGTCGTTGTCATCATAATCGTCGTTCGGTCTGCCTTTCTTCGTTCCGTAGTCGGACCCTCTTCGCCCCCCACCTCTGCCGCTCCCATCGGCGGCACTGTCTGCTACAAATAATAGCTGTCGGAGCGTAAGCTTAGTTGGAGTGTTTAAAAATGAAAGCGCCTGAAATGCCGCTTGCCCGAACGGACCGCGCTGGGCCGCCCGCTGATGGATGACGGCCCAGGGACGACCGGCTTGCCTTTGACTTGCCGGCGGCGGTCGGAGATGACGACGACGGCGACGGCGACGGTGACACCTTTGATCGATGGACGAACAGATCGCTTGGTGAGGACAGATCGCGCGTTTGTTAGAACCGCCGTCCGTCCTCACCCCCTGCCCCCACCCCCACCCCATCTCGGCTACCCCATCGTCACATGACACCCCCGCCTCATCATCGTCGTCCACCCTAACTTGGCTTTGAACCCCTAATGTTGTGTCTCCACCCCCCTCCTCCTCCTCCTCCTCCTCCTCCTTCTCCTACGCCACTTCTAGTGCCCCTCCTCCCGCCGTCGCCCTGCGTCTCTTCTTTCTCATCTCCACCCCCCTCCCTCCCTCCCACCGTCGCCTCACCCCTCCGCATTTAATTATTTTATATTTTGACTCGGAGTTTTATTTTTCTTTCTTCTCGAGGGCTCCGTTACAATAGCAATGCAACTGTAACATCATTTAAAATATATATCTGCAGTTATTGTGACGCTGTAGGCGAAAAACCCCATTCGCAGCAGAAACATATAGCGCTTGTCTTGTCATTGCGTTTTTTTGTTTATAGAAAGATCCGTTGACGTTTAAAATAAGAATTCTTTCTATCCGGATTTCGCAGAGTTCTTAATGCCACTGGTAACACACATGCAGGATACACTTGTCAATAGTGAAAATGTTACTGCATTAGAACGGTCATATAATCTGTAGTATTTTGGTGTCTTGAGCACAAATATGACCATGCAAATTGTTATTGGATCTCGTTTTCAAGATATTTTATGTAGCTCATTTTCTATGTTTCACCATATATAGATTTATGCAGTAGGACTGTAACAAGATGCTAAAACGCCTTAAATGGTGTAATATTGCATCGCATTGCATAATACCATCACACACACACACACACACACACACATCATCCAGAGTTTATTGTATCATTTTCCGATGCAATGTGCAGTATTACTGCCAGAAGGCTGCTGAAGTAAGCCAGTCAGATAGGTTGAGCATTTTAAATCTTTCGGATTTCGTGGGGATATCCAAAGTGCCACCAGAGCAGTTGGAGCCTTTCTCCAGAAAGGAGGGTAATCTGGTATACTGTCCCGATATCGAGGACCTCACGAATGTCTTATAGAAATCACTTATGACGTACAGCAATGGAGACTGTTTGAGACTCTTTGACGCTGAGCCATAAGACAATGGACATCGTCTTCCATCTATTCTAGTATACGGATGCTATCCCACGTGAAAGGGACGTATACGATAACTCGAAGCAGCTACGAAGCTGTCCATTAATTACGTCAGCAATTTTGGGCAATTTTTCACCCCCTCTACCATTGTCAACAACTGTGGATATTTGCAGAAAAATACTACTAAGTTACAAGGCGTCTCAATGGACAATCACCAACTGCAAACATTTCTATATACATGCCTCAAAATTACTGAAAGTTTTCTATGCATTTTGGTTTACTATTGGTTTCGGAATGAATATGTCATCGCACATTCTTTAGATTGCATTTCGAGGCACATTTGTTACTTTAGCTTGATTTAAAGTGGCCAGGAGGAGGCATCACTGTCTGCGCGAAAACCACTAGGGACGCTAACGGGGTTCGAACCCTCGCTCCGTCAACCTATACCGCTCCGGTGCGTAACCCTTTCTGCCATCTACCGTCTTTCCGTTGCCATACAAACAGTGGAACCTCGTTGCGATTTTTGTGTATTTTGACTCGATTGTTTTCCTGAATATTTTATGTAAAGCAATAATTTTCTATTGGTGTTTGTGTGGTCTAATTGTTTCAATGCGTGGAACTCCCCCCGGAAGCGTATGAAAACGTTCTCCGCTGTGAACAGACGCATACTAATTAACGGCCGTGTTTTAAAGTCAAAATAATGTAGCGCATTTTTATTCCGCGGCAGGCGCTGTCACGGTGACAACCGAGTTTTATGTGCCGCTATACGCAGAGGCGGAGCTAGGATTTCCGGCGCCCTCGCTCAGCTTCACGAAAATCCCGACTAGCAAAAAATGTCGTCACTCCGGGCGGTTAAGTCGTTAGTTATGTGAGCGCGGACGGTATTACAACTATATATCGATGCTTCTATAGTTGCTTTTTTGCTACCATAAACCAGATTTTGGCGCCCCCACCTCGGCGCCCTGGGACATATGTACCCAGGGATATTTTTTACATCGCCCTAACACCCCCACACCCCCACCAATTTGAGACCGACCCTCCTCCCAACACCCCTCATTACAGTGTTTAATCTAGACTCCTGGACTCCGGGGGGAAACTGAAAAAGCCGGGGAGGAACTGACAAAGCCAGGGGGAATTCTGCTAGGGGCCGCTGTTAGTCCATGTAGTATTCCAAAATTTCCAGAGGGGATTTGAAATTTCCGGGGGGAAAAGGGCAATTTCCCCCGGAAACGGCCTAGATTAAACACTGTCCCTCAATCTCAGCTCTGGGATGACCATTTTTTGCTTGTCAGACTTTTTTGACAGGTGACCTCTAGAATTTACGGACCCCCTCCCCCAAATTGATAATCCTAGAAATACCCCTGCATGTACTTCCAAGTCCCAACCCCCGACCCCTAGCGACGCCTCTGTAACTAAGCTTCACGTGAGAAATTTTCTGGCATGTTGCACAGCACGTGCGCTTGCATAAATATCGATTCCTCATCTGTAGAAAATGCAACCACTGGAATGAACCTTCCGAAAAACGTTTCCAGAAAAAGAAGGAGGGGAGGTGCCCGAACGATACAATGGGGCAGACGTAAGCTGACACTCCGGCAGACCAAGCGGACTTTGAGGCATGCGTAGTTTTGTATCGACGAGGGCGATGCGTTGGTGTTTAAAATTCAGTTGAAGCTTCTAAATTAAAGTCGGTTTTAGTTGCAAATGCTATTCGATTTCGTACAACGGCGGTCTTACGTTGCTAAATTCTGTGTATTGTTTAGAGAGAGAGAGAGAGAGAGAGAGAGAGAGAGAGAGAGAGAGAGAGAGAGAGAGACAGACAGACAGACAGACAGACAGACAGACAGACAGACAGACAGACAGACAGACAGACAGAGACAGAGAGAGACAGAGATACAGAGACAGAAAGAGACAGAGACAGAGACAGAGATAGAAACACAGAAAGACGAACAGACAGACAGAGGCAGAAAGCGAGAGACACATACAGAAAGAGACAGAGAGCGAGAGACACAGATAGACAGACAAACAGAAAGACACAGAGACAGAAAGAGACACAGAGACAGAGACAGACCGGGTCTGTCTATGTGGTGTGAAGTTATTTTCGAAGCACGACCGCCTCGTTGGGGGTCAAAATTTGGCTTCAGATGAAAAATGCTTAGGCTACAATGACACAGTGGCCTGTATTGTCAATAACAGTGAATGTAATATCTCTCTACGCGCCTCTGTGATCAGGCATTTCGCCTGTAGTAGAAATCATGTTGACTTTGAAGTTGTGTCGTGATCAACACTATATATATATATATATATATATATATATATATATATATATATATATATATATATATATATATATATACTGTAGGCCTATATATTGCTTGATTTAAACCGGAAATTTGTCAGCCTTTAGATCAGCTAGAACATCTCTTGCGGGGTCCTAGTAAGAATACTGGATAAATCAGTGACATCTGGAATCTACATAGTGTAACAAGTGCCTCAAGGTTTTTTTGGTTCTTAAAACTTGATGAAGATGACGGCGACAGATGACGACGACGATGATGATCTGATGATGCTGATAACGACGACGACGACGATTTTGACGATTCACTGTCTTGAATTGAGCGGACTTGAAAGAATTTCCCGTTATTTTTAGATACAAGAAATGACGCAGCCATGACGTCATACGTGACGACGACGACGCATCATCGTCGGACCGCTTCGCTTCCGCGGTTCGACGATGAACCCCAGATGGGAAGGAACGGAGACGCCTACGTCTTCAAGGTCAACGCCCCACACGCCTCAAGGTCATCGCAGATGACGTCAAAGGGAACAGCAGACGGTCAGCAATTTACTACTACTACTACTACTACTACTACTACTACTACTACTACTACTACTACTACTACTACTACTACTACTACTACTACTACTACTACTACTACTACTACTACTACTACTACTACATTTCTTGCTGTTCATTTTCATCAGGTGACGTCATTTCACGTCATTTCTTGCTGTTCATTTTCATCAGGTGACGTCATTTCACGTCATGCCTTGTTGTGAATCTTGATCAGATGACGTCATTTCGCGTCATGTCTTGCTGTGCATTTCAAATAGATTACTGGTCGAAGAAGACTGTGACGACTGCCAGGTCCGGCGAAATAGTATCCGGAGGAGGAGGAGGAGGAGGAGGAGGAACGACTACCCGGAGACCGTCGGAGAGACACTACCCGCGGGACACGGTCCTCCTGTCCCCGCCTTCGAAGACCTCGACCCCGAATCCGAACCGCGCCCCGGACTACAGATACCCGACGACGACGACGATGACAGCTAGGACGTCATCCGCTTCGAAGCCTCTCCACAAGAGCAGCTCCTTCTCCGCTCACGGCAACCGCCACGCCACGACGGACGACCATCGCTCCCCTCGGCTGCGGTCTCCCTTTCCGCCGCGAGAGTCCGGCGGCGGCGGTGGTCGTGGTGCGGGCCGCCTGGTCGACTTCGACGACAGCGGTCTGTCCAACTGGGAAGAATCGTTCCGGAAGTTCGACTTCGGTGCCACCGCCAGCACCACCGCGTTTCCGGGAAAGTTGACGGCCACCGACGACTGGAAGAAGGCTTTCGTGGACGACGGAATGCCACCACCGCCGAAGGACCGACTCAGCGGAGGAGGAGGAGGAGGAGGAGGAGGAAAAGGAGGAGGAGTAGGAGGGAGTGACCTGGTCTACTCCAGGTCGACGACGACTCGCACTCGGGGCGGCAATCAGCCGCGCAACGTCGTCGGCACCCAGCGCGGATGCGTCTCCGACTCGGAGGATTCGTGGAACTGGTTGGAGGAGCAGCGGGCGAAGCTGGAAACGAGGCGCCATCAGCAGCAGCAGCAGCAGCAGCAGCACGCCAGCAGCCACGAAAAGCTCGACTGGGACGAGAGGATGCACCGGCAGAGGTCAGAGGTCGAAGGTCGACTGCTGAACGACCTGAGGTCACCGCAGTCGACCCTCGCCAGGCACGCCGCCGCCGCCGATGGGGAGTCCGCCGCCGCCGCCGCCGCCGCCGGCGACCTTCTTCGCTACCGGGCTAGATCGATGGACAACGTCGGAGTCGACCAGGACGCGTACGAAGTGGTCAGCTACTCGAGGTTCGGACCGAGCGTCCAGAGACGGACGACGATCGCCGGCGGATCCTCCTCCTCCTCCTTCGGAACGCAGGGACGGACGCAGAGGACCGCGGGTCTGTCGCCGCCCGATGAACCCCCGCTGCCGGCGGCTTTCGGGTACGGTCGTCGGGCCTACCAGACTCTGCCGAGGGACGCGAGACTGCCAGGGACGGTGATGCCACCCAGAGCTCCCTCTTCCTGCGATCAGAAGACAGGTAGACGCACCTGAGCGCTCATTTAATTAATAGGACCTAGGCCTAATATCGACATATATTTTTTAAAATATGTATTATTATCCCCAAAGGGGTTATAGGGCCTAATATCGACAAAATTCTTCTTTAAAATCTTATCATTATCTCCAAAAAGTAAGACAATTAAGTGAAATTTGGGTCAATCAATCATTCATTCAATCAATCAATCAATCAATCAATCAATCAATCAATCAATCAATCAATCAATCAATCAATCAATCTGTCTACTTACCTATTTACCCGCCTATTTACATCTATCAATCATTCAACGTTTATTGCGCCACTATCATAATACTTGGAGCTCCAGTCGATGAAGTAAGTAAGTAAGTAAGTAAGACGAAATTTCTATATCACTGCCTGAAATCTTGGTGCAGTGCACCAACCTATTCACGTCCAAGCCGAATTGGGGCCAGGTCAGGTCAAGTCACAGGAGAAGTTAATCCAGGTCGGCGGCGGATGGGGGGGGAATAACCCAGACCGCAGCTAGTAATTTCTGTGTAATGACGTTCTTCACGCGGATGTCGCATTGCGGCAAAGAGAATACACTTTATGACGTCATCGTTCTTGCGCGGGGGCAGAGTCGCGTTCTTTCAAATAAAAGTCCACCACTCCACCCCTGTCGTACATTCGATCGTCTTTTCTGGCCACCCTGAAAGTTCAAGTTGAATGTAAAATAAAAGGCCTATCACTTCTTTGCAGGGTGCATGTATGCGCGAATCAGAGCAGGTGGAAAGAATAATTCTTAATAGTTTCATTAATTATATGACTAAATATAGGTCGATGAAAACATCCGACGTTCCCACTGCGCTGCATAGAGTGGACCACTTTGGGGAGGGTTGGGGTACGGTGGGGAGGGGCAGTCAGTAAGAGGATATCAGGAATTTTCCTCTTAACCCCGCAAATACCACACTACGTCGCCTTTGTTATAGGCGACGGATCGGCCTGCAATTAGAAATTCAAGCGGCGCTATATAAAATAACCATGTCAGTAAAGAATTTCAATGGGGGGGCAGTGGCGGCTCCACAGGGGGTCAGGGGGCCCGTACCCCCCTATCGAGTGCCTGGCCCCCCAGTGCCCCGTTGGGACCCTACACTTAATACTATTACTACATACCTAACAACAAATGTTTGGCCCCCATGATTAGAAGTTGCCACCCCAACGCCCCCCCCCCACTTGCCAAAATCCTGGAGCCGCCACTGATGGGTTAAAGGGCTTTTGATACGGATGAATTGATAAAATACGCGCAATGGTTTTGCCTGTTGGGCGAAGACCCGCGTTGACTTTTACAGCGCTAGGTTAGCGTCTTAAGTGCTTTATAGATTCGCCGCGAACGTTAGCATGAATATTCTCTAGTCGAACAGCCGGGACAGAGCAAGATGACGGCGCTATGATAGGGGTCGGATAGCTGCTAAAGGACATCGTTGCTAAAACATGAAATGCAGTTTTGAATATTTTACGACTGATAAATTTGATTCTAACGATGGCCGATCAACTTGAAATATGGTTGTTTTGCTGTTATGGCTGTCGGAACTTTTGTCCGTTCAAATGCCGTGGTTTGCATTGTGAGACTTTAGGCCTATACTGTATGTAGTCTAAAAGTCTTCGGAGGACGACACTGGCACACTGCCTCTGTTAGAGTCGTCGTTCATAAGAGGAATGATATTATGATGGGGATATGCATAGGGCCATATTCCTGCCATCAGCATTGGAGGGAACAGAGCAGTGTTTATTCTAGGCCTTCTCCGGGGGGAGTTTCTCCCAAAGTTTTAAAATTCCCCATCCCCACTTTTTTATATGTTGGCTGGGGAATGGAAATCCCCAAAGTGTGAAGACTCAGACCTTGTCCCCCTTCAAACATTTAAAAATCCCCCCAATCTCAAGGTGGGTGGCTAGAATAAACACTGGGAATAGAGTATTTAAAAAAAGTGTACCCACCTAAATATGTTCAAACTCTAGCGATGATCCTTTTTTGCTTATCAGGCTTTTTAGTGGACTAAGTAGAGCGTTAAAGAAGCACAAAACATTGGGGAGGAGGATAAATGATACCATATACCCTCACTAATTATTGGGTGGGACCCGCGGTCGCCCCCACCCCACCCCCGTGTTCTACGCCTCTGGATATGCACAATTAGAATTCTTTACGGCTTTGGCATAGTGACAAGTAATTATTAATTGCATCAGAATTGCAAAATACCGAGTCGCGCGGAGAACCATGTCGTCAACCTGTACAGCCTCGGACCCTCGGCAATGAAGCTGTAAGTAAGTAAGTAAGAAAAATCTCCTTAATTTCTATAGCGCTTTCTAAAGCAGCGCCGAAGTAGGATGGACGACCATACCATACCACAGGGTTTCCCAAACATTTTGGAACCGCGACCCTCTTCAGTTCAGCGGTTTTGCAACGTGCTGCGACCCTAATCAAAGCATGTAATAGAAAATGCATTAGGCCATCTGGCAAACGTTAGTTGAAAAGAATCTTCTGAGTTTTGAATAAATAGCAAAACAAAAGCTCTGATTCAATTCGAATGAAAATACGGGTAATATATTAGGCAGAATTATTTATAGTTTTTCCACATAAAACAAAAGGAAGGAAATAAATATTGAAATTTCTTCAAAATTATCTTTTTTAAATTTTGCCAGGAACACACCTTTTTTACGCGTCTTGAAAATTCTATGAGTATGGCAAAATCGCTTAACCGCTAGACTCATTCCCCTTAGTCCCTTAGTCCCAGCGATTTTCCATTGTTAGAGGAGTTTCAGAGCAAAATGGACGGAATACGCTTTCCTTGTGTTATTGCGAAACAAGATTCATTTTTACAAGTACTATAGGACAAGGTTTCCTAAACTTTTTGGAATTGCTACCACATCAGCAGCATTGTAACATGCTGCGACCCTGCAAAGTTATTGTCAACTAAATTTGGATAAAATACTAATCATTTTAATATAAGCCGGGTATGGATGATTGCAGGCTAATTGGATGTCTTAACCCCTTAACTGGGCGCGACGGCTCAGAGCCGTCCAGTTTACATTGAGTTACAGATTTATTCCCCAGTTAAGGGGTTAAAGCCTACAGTAAGCCTACTTGTAACTTTCAAGGCTTGTGACATTGTGGTATTGGCTAGAAAATGACACTTTTGAATCTAATTTCGCGCTACGCGGCGACTCATTAGATGATTAGACTGAGCCCTGCGACCCACTTTTGGGTCCCGACCCACAGTTTGGGAAACACTGGACTATACCATATTATACCATAGTGCACTTAGGGTTTCTCCGCTTTTCCGCACATTCCATGACGAATAAATAGGCTTTAGCAGTTTCTTTCGTCAGTTTCACTTCTTTTAGTGTTCCTACCAGGGCGCGATTTGTAGGGGGAAGGGGGAATATTCCCCCACTGCCCAACTGCATCCACCCTACTGCTACATACTCCCACCACTACATCCCCCACTGCTACGTTTTCCAAGAACTACATCCTACAAGCTCATCATACCCCCCACTGCTCCAGGTCACAAATCGCACCCTGGCTCCTACTGTATGGTTGAATATCGGGTTAAATGTACAGAATCTTGTACTTCCAATATTGCGACTGTCTGAGTTTTGACAAATGTAGAAGACGTCGATAAGTATCAGGATTCGAACCCAATATACCAACGACGGTAATTCAGTGACTGGACACTCCTCTCCAGGGTTATTTCTAGGATCATCAATTTGGGGGGGGGGTGTCGGTAAATTCTGGAGGTCCCTGTCAAAAAGTCTGACAAGCGAAAAAAGGTCACCCCATAGCTTAGATGGGGTGGGTGGGGCGTCGGTCTCAAATTAGAGAATGTTGGGAGTGTTAGGGGTGCAAAAATATCCCTGTCTCTCTCATTCTCTCAGGCGGGATCATAGACAGCGGCTGTCTCTGCAGAATATTTTTATAAAGGGAGTTAAACGCCTGTTATATCGCCTCCATAGATGACAAGTGACAAGTGACATAGATGACAAGTTTGCGAAAGCCTTGCTCCAGCGTTTATACGTTCCACTTTATTATTTTGAACGAAGGCATTTTTCCTACGCTTCAGTCTTCGTAGATCAGCGCTTGGAGAGTCATCGTCATGATGAAAAAACCACTGTATTGACCGTAGAACAACAACAACCAGTGTTTATTCTAGGCCTTCTCTGGGCGGGGGATTCCCCACTTCAAGTTTTAACCCCCCTCCAAAAAAATTATATGTTGGCTGGGGAATGGAAATTTACCCCCCCCCCCTCCCAAAGTGTGGAGACTCAGACCTTGTCCCCCCAAACATTTCAAAATCCCCCCAATGTCAAGGTGGCTAGAATAAACACAGAACAACAACAATAACAACAACAACAATAATAATAATAATAATAATAATAATAATAAATTAATAATAATATATTGCGTTGACCGTAGTATAAGTTGTAACTCATAAAAAATTCGTTCTAATGCTGCAAAACGGACGATGGCGAGGCTGCTGTCATGCATAGGAGGATAATAATTGTCTTATTTACGTCTTCACCACCTCATCAGCATAAGGCTGAATATCTTACAATCTAATCTGAATATAAATTGTGCTTTTTCAGTTCAGACGTTTAAAAACAGCGAGACAAACCGATCGACTGGTTCCCTGAGTAGGAGAAAATCTCAGGTGAGACGACACAATGCACCGGTAATACATTTCTTATTACGGCAGGCACGGCGGGGGCGGGGCGGTATTCGATCGTCAGATTCGTCCCCAAACCAGTGCGCAGTTGCGGGGGGGTCTGGGTCGGGGTAGGGGAGTATTAGATTGAGGAAAACGCACCAGATGAATTAAACCACTTTTTAAAAATCCAGTTACCACTACTACTGCTACTACAACAACTGCTGCTACTACTAGTACTCTACTACATTATTATTATTATTATTATTATTATTATTATTATTATTATTATTATTATTATTATTATTGTTGTTGTTGTTATTGTTGCTGTTATTATTATTATTATTATTATTATTATTATTATTATTATTATTATTATTATGTACATTTTCTAACGACATCTGATTTCAGGAGGATCGGGATGAGGAGATTACCCTTCGGCCCATTGGACCTGGGGTCCAGCCCCTCGAATCGTCCGTTAATTCCGCTGCAACGCTCTCCAGAGTTCGCCTTCAACTCACTCCCAATGCAGGTTGAGCACCGATCCTCAGTCTACACAATGCCGTAAAAAGAATAAAATACTATAAGAGCTGTGTATTTTTTTTAAAGGATTTTAACCATTGATCGATCGATCTATTGATTGATTAACTGACTGACTGACTGACTGACTGACTGACACTCACTTCACTCACCGACTAATTGACTCACTGGCTGACTGACTGACCGGTTGACTGTTTAATTGTTTCATTGATTGACTGTCTGACTAATTGTCTGATTGATTGGTCAGTTGAATTTATGTTTTTCATCTCTGCATCTTGCCTTCGTCGCCATTAAGTCAATCGCAACTGGTCTATTATTATCTATTATTATCTATTATTATCTATTATTAACTATTATTATCTATTACTATTATCTATTATTATCTATTATTATCTACTATTATTATTATTATCTATTATTATCTATTATTATTATATTATTATTATTATCTATTATTATCTATTATTATCTACTATTATTATCTATTATTATCTATTATTATCTATTATTATTATCTAGTATTATTATCTAGTATTATTATCTATTATTATTATCTAGTATTGTTATCTATTATTATTATCTAGTATTATTATCTATTATTTTATCTAGTATTATTATCTATTATTATTATCTAGTATTATTATCTATTATTATTATCTATTATTGTCTATTATTATCTATTCTCCGTTTTTTCCTATTCTTTATCTAAGAACTGGAGACGAAACCGCTGCCTTCCATCCAGTTGATTCCACCGACTCCGGGCGGCGCTTCCACCTTTTCCCACTCTTCCTCCACGATCTTCCGTTCGAACGCCCGACCGGAAACGACTCCATCGGCGGCGGCCGGAACCGGAAGTTCCGGACAGCAGCCGACGACGACGACGATGACGATGATCGCAACCGGAAGCGGCCCCACAAGAACCGGAAGCAGCGGCGGCGGCGGCGGCGGCAACACCCTCAGATTTCGCAACGACGCCGCCGCCGCCGACGACGACGGAGACGGGGACATGGTAGTGGTGGAACAGGCGATCAGCCCAGCCCAGGAACGCTCCTACGATGGAGGACTCGGACCCGGACCTGGGCCGACCGATCGGCGGTCGGATCAGACGGTCCGTCGGGCCGGTCCTGGTCCTGGTCCTGCCCAGCCGGTCAGGACGGTTGTCGTGTCGCCGGAACGCGCGCAGTTCCCGTCCGGTCGCGGCGCCGCGAACGGAACTCCGGGCTTCGCGTCGTCGACAGTCCAGGTCTTTCAGCAGCAGCAGCAGCAGCAGCAGCAGCGGCGGCGGGGCCAGTGGGGGTCGAACGACGACGGCGTGGGTTCGACCCCTTGGCAGGGCCATTCGTCGGGTGGCAGCGGCGACAGTGGCAGCGACCAGAGGCGTCCAGGGAAGAGTCAGAGCGAGGATTGGGAACAAAGACACTTTGCAATTCGACCGACGATTCAAGACGCAGTGAAAGGAATGGAAGTAAAAGTGGAAAACGACCAGAGACACGTCTTCTCGGCTCAGGTAATAATAATAATACTAATAATAATAATAATAATAATAATAATAATAATAATAATAATAATAATAATAATAATGTAATTTAAATTGGCTTATACGACAAAGTAAGTCTTGTGAAAACCACTGTAGTAACTCTAATAATAATAATAATAATAATAATAATAATAATAATAATAATAATAATAATAATAATAATAATAATAATAATAATAGTCATAATAATGCACTTTTATACTGTAGCACCATTTCTGATACTCAAGGTATCAATCGATGGTACTCTAAATCTATCCGTAAAAGACCAGTTTTCAGATTAAAAATACTCTGTTAACAGATTTTCGCTTTTAAATTTGAATTTGTCTTGACTTATGGCCTTCATTTTTCCCGATATAGGCGTACGTTGTAGAATTTTAACGTTTGCCTCTGCTACACATAACAAGACAGAAATGGAATGGTTCTAAGAAACGTTTGCTTTCTATAGCAATTTTCGTCATTTGAGCAGGTGTACAAAATATTCGATTACTGAGTTTTGGAATTGATTTTAATCACACCGTCAATCAATCAATCAATCAATCAATCAACTTCTATAGCGCCACTATCATAACGCCCAGGGTATCAGACGATGGCGCCCCAAATCCAAATTGATTTAAGAGCCAGGTCAAGCCGGAAAAGATCAGTCAATATTTTTGATCATCCACCTTATTATGGAATTTGAGACGGTTTGAAATTCTCTCTGCGTGTGTGTATTTATTTCTGGCAGTGTACATGTGATTCGCAGTGCATTTATTGATAGTTCTTCGGAAGTCGTTTGTAATAACGATGTCAGTATGCATTAACTCTTGCAGCAGCAAAATCTCCAGGCTTCGCACGATCAGCAGTTCCAGCAACTGCTGATGCAACAGCAGCAACAGTTCGAGCAGCAGCTGTTCGAACAGCAGAAGCAGCTGAAACAGCAGCAACAGCAGCTGTTGGAGCAGGAGCAGCAGTTGCAGAAACAGCTGGAGCAGCACCGTCTGCTGCAGCAACAGTTGTCCAGGACGGGACAACAGCAGACTCCGTCGTTGCCACAATCGCTGCAACAGGGGTCGTATCAGAAAGCGGATCAACAGCAGTTCCAACTGCAGCAGCAACAGCAGCAGCGGACGATTACCGTTGATCAGCAACAGTTTCGAGGCCGACAACAGGAGCAACAACAACAACAACCAGGACAACAGCTACAACTCGAGCAACATATCTACGATCTGCTTCCACAGCAGCAGCAGCAGCAGCAGCAGCAACTGCAGAACCAGCTGTTTCTCGGACAACAGCAGCAACAACGCCAACCGCTACAACGCCAACAGCATGTCGACAGCCAGAATCTTGGACATGCTATCGACGGGCGAGCAGCTACAATCGTCGACGGCCGAGATTTTAAACCGCTTCTGCAGAATTCCGTCGCGGTCCAGAACGCCCAGACGACCTTCAGAGGTCACGGACAGCATGCCGAGGAGGCCTCCTTCCACGACAGCGCACAGCCTCTCTACCAGTCGGTGTCAGAGGCACACGGCGGTGTCGGTGTCGGTGGCGGCGGATCTCGGGCGGTGACGACGTCGCCCCAGTACGAGTCCCCGTTCAGCGTCTTCCAGTCGGCCGGCGATCCCCTGTCGCCCACCGGAGCGTCTGGTCCTTCGGTCCACGCGTCCGTCCAGAGGGAGTGTCGATTCGAGGCGGTCATGCCGACCTACGCCACCCCCGAGAGAAACCACGCCGCCGCCGCCGCCGCCTTCTCCAGCGCCGGCGGTAAGACCACGCCCTCCAACGGAACCGGATTCAGCGCCGCCGCTGCTCCAGGAGGGCAAGACCACCGTCGTCGCTTCCACCAACAGGTCCAGATCGTCCCTTCTCCGACCAACGGACCTTCTCCGCCCGGCGGAGGGGGAGACGTCCGCATCTCGCCGGAGTCCTACTGGATCCAGAGCTCCTCCGCCGCCCCAGCGCTCCGTCTTCGAGGGCCCCATTCGGAATGAGTTCGGGGCCACCGCCGCCGCCGTCGCGGGGGCCGCCCAGACGCACGAGATTTCGGGGCGGGATGCGAGGAAGAATATAAGTGGCACTTCTTCCGTCGAGAGGTAAGAAAAGTGCGAGCTTCTATTTAGAATGACATTGTGCGTCCGAAAGAGGGACATGTTAGTGTTGTTAACGCTTTCACCGAAGGACCCCGCTCGCAAAAAAACCATGTTTGGTGAAATTTTAATCATCTTGGCGTTTTTCAAACAATGGAGCATAGGCACAATAAGGTTATAAGATAAAACTTATTTACAGTAAAATCCACAGATACAGTAAAATCCACTATAGGCTTTAACTAACATTCATCTTATTTAAGACTATGAAGTATGAATTAAAAGAAACTTCTCTGTCTCTTTCCCCCCTCTCTC
Organism: Metaphire vulgaris; assembly: GCA_018105865.1. NCBI lineage: Eukaryota > Metazoa > Annelida > Clitellata > Crassiclitellata > Megascolecidae > Metaphire > Metaphire vulgaris. Next base: position 3,550,796 of record CM030846.1, read on the forward strand.
TATCTCTCTCTCTGTCTCTCTCTCTCTGTCTGTCTCTGTCTGTCTCTGTCTGTCTCTGTCTGTCTCTGTCTGTCTGTCTGTCTGTCTGTCTGTCTCTCTCTCTCTCTCTCTCTCTCTCTCTCTCTGTATCTCTCTCTGTCTCTCTCTGTATCTCTCTCTGTATCTCTCTTTCTTTCTCTATCTCGGTGTCTCTATCTGTCTCTGTCTCTTCCTTTCTCTTTCTCCAAAGCCATTAAACCAGGTTCTTTCTTGAATTAACATGATTTAATCCGTAGTAAGTTTGCATTTTAAAGCTATACTTTAATAATAATTAATTGGTCGTTTATGTGAAATATGCGTAGATTTAGCGACCATTAACTTTGTCACTATTAAGCCCCAGGATGTCATAAGCCACAAAAATCCGTATTATCATAATTGATATAGCGCTGCATTGGAGGAATTGATGGGCATGACATACTGACGAGTTGATGACTCTAAATTGCCGTCATATTCAATTTGCAGTTTAGTTAGTAGGACGGAAAGCCCTCGCCGAACTAACAACGAAACTCTACCCATCTGTCTCACTCCCCCTGTCTCTGTCTGTCTGTCTGTCTCTGTCTGTCTGTCTGTCTGTCTGTCTGTCTGTCTGTCTGCCTGTCTGTCTCTCTCTCTCTCTCTCTCTCTCTCTCTCTCTCTCTCTCTCTCTCTGTATCGCTTCTTGAAATCTTTACCTATCCTATAGGGCGATAGGGTATGTTCAGTCTTTTTAGCTACGTCCTGCAATAATAATAATAATAATAATAATAATAATAATAATAATAAATTAAATAGGCACGTTTATAGCGCAGTTTCTAATACTCAAGAGTTTGTGTCGATGGCACTCGAAATCCATCTTGAAAGACTTGGCCAATGGCAGCGGAAAACTGCGGGTCAGAGATGTGGAGGAAATGCTAATTGGAAGAGTTGTACAGTTGGTGCCTTGATGGTAAGAGAGTTTTACAGAGAGAGAGAGAGAGAGAGAGAGAGAGAGAGAGAGAGAGAGAGAGAGAGAGAGAGAGAGAGAGAGAGAGAGAGAGAGAGAGAGAGAGACAGAGAGAGAGACAGAGAGAGAGAGAGAGACAGAGACAGAGACAGACAGACAGAGACAGACAGACAGAGACAGACAGACAGACAGAGACAGACAGACAGACAGACAGAGACAGACAGACAGAGACAGACAGAGACAGAGACAGAGAGAGAGAGAGACAGACAGACAGACAGAGAGAGACAAACAGACACACAGAGACAGAGACAGATAGTTGGAATATGAGTAATCGTCCATGGCATCAGTTGTCTATTTCCGCCATTAATATCATTAACCTGAGCGTTTTGCTGTCGGCGTGTCGTCCGAAAACTCTTCGCACGCCACGGACCAGTTCCGTTCACCCTTCGTCCGCCCGCCTGTGATGAGAATTCGCCCTCCGGTCCATTGGACTGGAATTCCGTGGCAGTGCACGGGGTCGTGGGCGGCGAGGGAGTAGTACGTGCATAGGGGCCTTTGATCTCAACGTGCCCGGCTGTCCTGAAACCGGTCAAACGAATGCTTTATGCTATTGCAGCATTGAGATCTGATAGACAGACAGACAGACAGACAGACAGAGATAGACAGAGACAGACACAGCGAGAAACAGATAGATAGACAGATAGAGAGATGTTTTGGTCCATTATTTAATTAAGACAGAGATGCATTTGGCTCTCGCTATGAATCCCCTCTATAGGTCTTGTCTGACTAAATCGCTTGCAGCGGTGTTCTTTGATCTCTGAGGTTTCGTTCTGCTAACCGTTTAATCATCTCCCACTCGGCTGACGAAGCAGAGGCGTTGCGAGGGTGTCCGGTGCCCGGGGGCAAGCGGTGTACTGTTGGCGCCCTTAGCTCCTTGACGAGCAAAAAGGGTCATCACATGCGTTCATTCGACGCCCCTCAACTCTCTACGGCGCCCCTCTCCCTTTGCTCCTGCATTGCTTCTTATTTATTATTTTATTGTTTATCCAAAAACCCTATTTTATTATTATTATTATTATTATTATTATTATTATTATTATTATTATTATTATTATTATTATTATTATTATTAAACAAGCCAATTTATATAGCGCAGTAAACATGAATATGCAGTAGTTCAAAATCAAAGGCGCTTTACAGTCCAAATGATAAACCGATGATGATTTTGGCGCCCCCTCACCTCGGCGCCCGGGGGCATATGCCCCTGCGGCTCTGGCCCTCCCTCGCTACGGCCTCTGTGTCGAAGTCGTCATCGCTGTATGTGTTTTACTAACAGAACGTTCTTTTGTTGACACACCGGAAAAGTTGGGAGATTAAAATTTAATAATCGGCAGCTGGTGTTTAACAAATGATAGCTCCGAGTGTGAAATATTCTTGTTATTATATTCTTGTTATTATTATTATTATCTGTCTGTCAATTTATCTAGCGCAGTAAACATGAATCTCTCTCTCAGTAGTTCAAAATCAAAAGCGCTTTACAGTCCAAATGATAAACTGATGATGATTTTCTGGCGCCCCCTCACCTCGGCGCCGGGGGCTATATATATATTAGCGCAAAATCGGGTGGTAAAACAGATTAATCTCCACCGTCATAAAATGCTATTGCATTTGTGACAAAAATGTTTCGTTGTCATATCGTGTTTCAAAAACAGCCAATGTCCCCGTCATTTTTGACGGGTAAAAATTCAGTAATAATAAGGCTTTAATGGCAAAACAGTTAACTGGATCAAGTCCATGTAGCAATAATAATAATAGTAGTAGTAGTAGTAGTAGTAGTAGTAGTAGTAGTAGTAGTAGTAGTAGTAATAATAATAATAATAATAATAATAATAATAATAATAATAATAATAATAATAATAAAAGTTAACTGGATCAAGTCCCAACACCCTGTCGTTGGGAGCTAACGAAACAGCAGTTCCAGTAGTTTCCATGGTGACTGTTGTCATTGGTTACAGCAGTCTATCTCCGCTGTCGGTCGACATCACTCGGATGAAATGGACCGACGCTCAGGGTCAGAGTTCACCGAGCTTCCTCGCTGATCGTTCGAGCGGAGGCAGCATGTCGTCGTCACGTGGTCAGTATACAACAACGTCTGTCTTTTTCTATAATACAGGGTGGGACAAAAATCCGAACCCTCATAACGCTACACTGACCGTTGCCCGCCCGGCAACCCGTCTTGCCTATATGGCCAGGGATATTTTACACCCCTAATACCCCCACAACACCCCCCTCCCCAATTTGAGGTCGACACCCTCCCAAATTTGGTAATGTGACAATGGTATGCATACAAAATGCATACTAATAAGCTCCGGACACCCTCCAATTTGAGGTCGACACCCCTCACCAAATTCACAATCCTAGAAATATCCCCTGCCTATGGCTATTTCAAGAATGATTAAGCGCATAAGAATAAGCAGCTACTACTGTACTAATTTCCAAAGGGCTATATAAATTTACGAGATTTTACTTACTTACTTACTTATACTTTTTCCGTTACGATTACCAGTACTACCGTGATAAAGGGGTGGTATCACCACCACCCTCCCCCCGTCTCTCTCTCGGTCCAGCTTCTGAAAACGAAATAGTGCTATATAATTCCCGTTGAACCATGTCTTTGAAGCTCTTACAAAACTGGAATTCTATGCCTTGGATTTTATTCGTGTAGTATAAATTAAAATTATTAACCACCAAACAGAGACCACCGATATTTCATGATTTTAGTGTTTTCAGGTCCATTCCATTGGGTCCATTTAGGCCCATTGTGCAGTCATTTGGCTACAAAATGTCCATAAATGACAATTAACATGTTTCTTTGCTATATATTTAAAATCATACTTGAAGCAATCATTGGCAGTTATTTACTTATGCATGTATAATATATGCCGCCAATCAGGGACCTAAATGTCAAGTCCATCACATATTGCTCGATATTGGGTAACTGTTCGATGCAATTCCAGCACATAATGTAGATTTTGAATGCTAGTTGTATAGGCTCTTTTACAGCAGAAATTATATAAGAGATTTACTTTACTTTCATTGTGCCCGGCCTTCCTGTTGGCGTGACATATTAATATCTAAACTACGAAACTGAAATTCTTGATACAAAGTGGAGCTGCACCTAATTTGCCCAGAACTGTTCCTCTTAGATGTTATGCTATCCTAGAGTTTTGGCTAAATTTAACCCCTTAACTGGGGACCCCGGATATATCCGTCCATTTTACATTGAGTTACAGTTAAATACACGGTTAAGGAGTTAAGGACGTTGACTATAAATAACAAAAATACCCAATAAGGGAAAATTTAGGGGCTTTTTCCAACTTTCAGCCATCCCGCTAACTTCGGATAAAATGATCGTCGCTTAGTTACCCCGTGGCGTAGCCAAGGGGGTTTGGGGGTTAGACCCCCTTGGCCGTCGAAAGAAAAAACTTTTAAACCATGTTTTCGTGCATTTTTATTTGTGGGCGCGGTTTTGGGCTAGTCAGTTTGTTTAAAGTAGAAAAAATAACGATGACCTTTTTTTCTTGTCAAGATATTTTCAAAGTTGGTCACGACCAAAACCAACTCCCCCTTGTGAAAATCCTGGCTACGCCACTGGTAACCCTGTAACAAAAAAAATCACAAAATATGTCAGTTGTGTGTAAATGAATTCTCTACACGTATCTGAAAGAGCTTGAAAAAAATTCATTAGGTCCCAGAAAAATTGGTAAAAACCAGGAGGGGGCGGCCACCACCGCCCCGAGCGGTACGAAGGTCAGCAACTGCGGATCATGCGAAAGTTAGAGAGTGTCATTTGTTTAATATTATACATCGGAATGTGAAGATGTTTCGACATCGTCATAATCAACCGTTCCCATGCACGGGTGATTTATGGAGACAATAATTGTTATTAGTCTGCTTGGAAACCGGTGTAATAACTCCACTTCATTTCCCTCGAAATGAGTGTCTCAGATGAGTGGCCCGACGTCTGTGCTCTTCAGACCAGAGTGGCCCGGCCATTTTATTTTGGCCCACCCTCTGCGGTTTGCCAGTATAATGGCAGATATGTAGGGGCTCTGCTGGCTGTACGTACGTACGTTGTATTCCCATTCCAGTGTTGACGGACTTGTGCGTAGATGATAGCAAGCATCGCACGATAATTGGACTGGAATGTTTGGGCTTATACTTTTGCGCTTGAAGATAAGAAATGTCTCGCTTCCAGCCTCGCCCCATGACAACAGGACAGTGGCGTAGCCAAGGGGGGGGGGTAAACCCCCTTGGCTGCCGACGAAAACTTTTTTTGAATGTGTTTCCATCATTTTTAATCTTAATTAATCAATCAGTCAATCAATCAATAGATCAATCAACTTCTATGGCTCCGCTATCACAATGCCTACATGGCTGATGGTTACATCAGTGGTTTTTACACAGGCTTACTTAGCCTCCTAAACCACTTAAAATCACATTATTATTATTATTATTATAACCGACGGTGCGCTTTCGTGGTTTTACACTTCAATATTACAGTACTTGTCAAGTACTGCGACAAAATCTGGTGTAGAATTTGGTGTCAAGAGAGGTCGAAGTACTTAGGTACTTGTATGTGAATAATGATTTTCAGATGGCGCCCTTGAACCGTCGAATCAAATGTCCATCAAATTTGTCAAGGACGCGTCTCACCTCTGGTACAAACCTCAACTCAGTCGAGAAGAAGGTAAGAAACGATCTCGGCGGCACATGACCTCTCGACCCCTCTCCCATCATCCATGTCATCTCGACTGTAGACATAATAGCACTTTAGCGGTTCTCAAGGACGGCGGTCAGCGTTTTTATGACGGTATTGAGAACACACTGTAGTTTGTCGTTTTCTCACATCATTACGTTCAGAAATTTAAAATGTTCCGTATTTGTCTGTAACTCCAGAGGCGTAGCAGCCATATGGACAACCTGGCCAAATGCCAAGCCCCCCCCCGACCTGCAAAGGGCCCCCGACCCGAGCCCCAAAAAAATTATTTTCGCAAAGTTGTATAGAGTTGTCAGATCGAAAGATGTATAAAGTTGTCAGATCGAAAGACCGACGAGCCAAAAAAAGGTCGTCAAACATATTCGCAAACTTGTCAGATCGTCTCTGGAAAGGGCCCCCTGCCCGTTTTTCGCCAAGGGCCCCCGAGCATATCGCTACGCCACTGTGTCTCTCTCTCCCCCTCTCCCTCTCCCCCTCTATCTCTCTCCCTATCACTGTTATTAAATTTTATGGACCAAACGTGGCTGTAAATTTATATAAACGTTGGCATAAGTGTTGAGTACCGGAAAAGTACTTCTGGCGAGTATATTTGCTTGCGTTTAACGCAATGCTGCAGTAGATAAATGAGCATGCAAGTATAACACGGACTTTTGGGCGCAAATTAGGCCCCTCTAGGGGGTCCATGTCAACCGTTATAGAGATACTAGTCCTGGTGGGTTCTGTCTAGGCCTATTGTGTGCTGTGCATACATATACTGTTGGTGAAATGTTGTGCCATTTTGACTGAATTATATAGCGTTATATATCCGCACTGCACAGTAGCATTGAACGGCGAAGTATTGAGTTTTGAGCTATATAAATGGCACAGTGACTTTGATCATCATGACGTTTGGCTGTTGCAGTGATCTCTTCGCTGAAGAGCAAAGCGGTCGGATCTTTCCTTGTTCGAGACAGTAACACGTATCCTGGGTCGTATGCTCTGGCAGTTAAGGTGGCGGCCGTTCCCGACAATGCTCCGGCAAAGAAATGTGAGAAATATGTGTGGCTTCCGCTCCTCCTCCTCCTCCTCCTGCTCCTCCTCCTCATTTTTCTTCTTTATCATCTTCTCTCCACGCTCCATCTTTTCCTTGTCTGTCTCCCTCAGCTAGTATTCCTCCTCTTTCATCGTCATCCTGATCCTTTTCTTTCTTCTTATTTTCCTCCTCCATCTCTTCCTCCACCTCCTACTCTTTCTTTTTCTTCTTCTTCTTCTTCTTCTTCTTCTTCTTCTTCTTCTTCTTCTTCGTTTCTCTACTTTTCATGTCTTGTTTTTGTTCTTGTTGTTCTTGTTGCTTTAGTTCTTTTTCGCTTCATTACCTTAAGGCTAAGTTCAAACCTGTTTGATCTAACTCGAGTGACCCCAGTTTTTCTAAGGAAATTCCTACGTGTCTTAACCCGCTATAAGATAAACGGCAGAATTTTCGCGAGATATTTTTCATATGCGCAACATTCCCATCTGACACGCCTGACCCGAGAATGCTTGAGCTGTTTTGAGGCTCTTATAGGAAGAGATATCTCTTAGTTTCTGAAGATATTTTTCTTTTCGTTTTAGTTAACGAGGATCCAACCGAAGAACTTGTGCGCCACTTTCTCATTGAATCAACTCCGACTGGAGTCCGTCTGAAGGGATACAAATCAGAATCCGTCTTTGGTCAGGAACATTAGCACGTAGCCACGAGGGAAGGACGAAGGGTCATCCCCTTGGCCCCCGTAATCAGAACTAAAACTGGGATTGGACTAGCTATGAGATACGTGCTAAACCTGTGAGAAAATAGTATTGGGGTGGGGGGGCGGGTTGGATGACCGCCTATACTAGGTCATATTATAGTTCCCTCGGATCTCGAAGATTTGCATCCAATAGTGCCATAAGTATTTCGGCAAAATTTTCTGGAGAAAATTTAGGGTTAAAGTTTTCTGCTGAATTTTTTCCTCTGGTGCTCAATCCACTGCAGATCCCCGTGTTCGGGGACCTTGCGGTGCCCCCGTCCCCCACCCAAGACCCTTGTCGTTTCCTACCAAATTCACCTGTTGACATGACGACGCCCCTTTTCTGGAGGACGTCAGACAATCTGTTAAGTCACTCTCCTCGTTAACTCCTTATCACGTGATTAACGCTAATTTTTATCGACAATATTATTTGGGAAGTTAGTCGTGGAGTCATTAATTTAATAATTTAGTCATTTTGATGAATAGGAAATTGTGGCTACAACAACAACTACAACTACTACTACTACTACTACTGCTCCGCCCGGATACCCTGGATTTGACCTAGATCTTTAATGATTTGGATTTGGTGTGCCATCGGTTGATGCTCCTGTGCATTATGAAGTGGCGCTATAGAAGTTTAAGATTAGATTTAGATTAGAGTACTTCAGTGCAAGCGCTTTCATCCCCGATGTCCTAGCCCTAGCAGGCAGTCCCCTACCAGGGGCGTAGCGACCGGGGGTATATCGGTATATATATCCCCTAAAATCAGTATATATATAACACAGTAGGGCCTATATATAACATATATACATATATAATATATATATAGGCAACATATAATATATACAGTATATTGTAAAAATTATATGTATAACAATATATACCCCCCTCCCCCAATTTAAACCTTCCAAATGAAATTCCTGGCTACGCCCCTGTCCCCTTTAGTTGGTCGTTGTCACCCTTCACCACAGTGAGGTGTGGATCGGACTTTGGGGGGGGGGGCGGCAGTTTTTTCTACAAAGGTTTGTACTATTTAAAAAGAGCTGTAAAAGGTCTCCGTCTAACCCCCTCCTCCTCCTCCTTCTCCTCCTCCTCCTCCTCCTCCTCCTCCTCACGTTGTTCTTGTTTGTAAACAGGAAGTCTTGCCGCTCTCATCTGTCAGCACTCAATCACTCCTCTGTCACTTCCATGTCGACTTCTGTTGCCAGCGTCAGGTATTCGACTTACCTGTCTCTGTTCATTCGATATTATACGAAGTGCATATATACACCGTGACCCAATAAAAAAAACAGCCCATGCCACTGTATATTTGTCCATGACTTTGGCAAATGTGAATCGATTTTCAAAATGTTAAAGGCGTCGCAAATAAGACTATAGTAGATGTATATATATATATATATATGTGTGTGTGTGTGTGTGTGTGTGTGTGTCACTGTCCCGCATTCATTTCTGAGTAAAATAGTAAACACATTTTAAAAATCGGTTCACATTTGCCACATTTGCCAAAATCATGGACTGTGATGAACAAATATACAGTGGAATGTTTTTATTTGAACACAGTATATATATATATATATATATATATATATATATATATATATATATATATATCCTATAATAATGAATAGCAAGATTTAAATTACAGCTATGTCTCTTGGAGTCAGTGTGAAAGGGCAACCCGTCATTTGTGAATTTATATGGGGCCTAAATACGTGACAGATGATTGATGAAGTGACTGAATCTCCATTATTTCTAGTGCCTTATTTGTCCGGGAGAGGGGGTGGGAACGGGGGATTTCCTAGTAGCACTGATTCCTACCTTGTTCATTTTTTATGTAGCGGGGAAATGGGTTACTGGGGGAAAGTGCAGTATCCCCTCCCCTCACAGGCATGACCCTCAAATTCGACAACATTGACTATTATCATGACAATTTGTTTACAGGGTGGCGCAAAAACCGGACTATATTAAACGCAAACCTAAATGTGACTAGTCCGGTTTTATTGCGCCAACATGTATTTGTTGTGAATTTGAGTCTCTTTTTGTAGGCAATAACAGTGGAGAGATTCTTCTCAGATCGGTCGAAACTTCGCCCTCTACCGATCAACTCTCTCTCCCTTGTAAGGATGCCTAACACAAAATGCACTAATATCCTGACTGCGGGGTGGGAGTGGGAAAAGGGGCGTAGCGACGGGGGTATATCGGTATATATATACCCCCAAATCAGTTTACCTTAAAGTTTTTAATGTGTTTTGTAAAGATTTTTTCACTTTTTAAAGATTTATACCTCCCAAATCACATTATACCAACCCAAATCAAATTCCTGGCTACGCCCCTGGTGGGAATGACTGTTTACCAGAAAATTGTCACTAACGATTTGGAAGTTCGTGGCATTTTTATTCTGTGTGTTTGTGGGGAGGATCCTCTGGCGAATAAATGAGGAAACGTAGTTGTAAACAATTAATTCGCTAGGTGGTTGACAAATTATCCACAGGTTTTTTGATAGGAAATCTGTTTTGCTGAAACTCCCAAATTTTCCCAATGTCCAGCTACGAATGAATCGGTGCTATATTGGCCTAATGGGCGAAAATTTTGCGCAAGATAACGGGCCTTTCAAAATTAGTTCTCTGGAAGGTTCTCCGGTCGAAAAAATAACTGTAGTGTGAAAATATTCGTTAAAACTTAAAACGTCAACAATATAGCTAGTTGCGCGAATAGATTTGCATTTTCAAATGGAGGTATAAGTGCCCCCTCTTGCCCTATTAATCCATGGGCGCCCATGTATACCCTAGATAATCTACGCCGCTGCGTATATAGGCCAGGTAGTATGTCGTTGATTTCCGCGTTGTTGTTGTTTATGTGTTTTAAGCGGTCAACGTGCTGTACATTGTGTCTACGGGAATCGAACTGCTGAGTGGTCCGGAGGCGGTGGAAAGGGCTGCCACCGCTGCCCTCGAGAAGGCGTCTACGCTGAGGACAACGGTTGTTAGTCTTAAGGTTGCTGCGAACGGAGTCACGATCACCGACAACAACAGATCGTAAGTTGTTGTCTTCAGGGGCGGCGTAGCGACGGAGGGTATATCGGTATATATATACCCCCTCAAAAACAGTATTATATAATACAATATATATATGTATATATATAACAAATATTATACATATATATATATATATATAATATATATATATATATTATATATTATATAATAACAACATTTACCCCACCACCACCCCAATTTATACCCTCAAATCAAATTCCTGGATGTGCCGTTGGTTGCCTTCTGGCTGTAATGTTGTCGGTTTTCGATCGAAAATGTAGAGTGACTCTTTAGAATTATTTTAAAATACATCGACATCATCGTCATCATTTCCTCGTTCCTTCAATAGTTGAAGATAATGTGACATCATGAATCAAGCGTTTCCAGGCAGTCATTTCTTTCGAAGCTTTTGCTGCTGTTGTTATAGTCAGGGCGCGATTTGTAAAGGGGAAGTGGGGATTCTTCCCCCCCCCCACTTCATTCATTCATTCATTCATTTGTTCACATGGACGACAGAGGTCCGTTGTGCCAATCTCGTGTTGCGCGAGTTGTGACCGCGACCGATGGCTGAGTGCCATTCATGAAGAATTGTGGAAGGAAGACCATCGCCGATCTGCTGGGGCCATGTACGGCGTGGTCTGCCAGGAGGTCTTCTCCAGCTCGGAGGAGGACGCGTCTCGGTGCGTCGAGCAATGGCGCAGGCAAGAGCGCGATTCGGAATGTTCTTGTCCTGGCGAGCCACGTGACCGAAGAGAGACAGACGGCGTCGCGTGATAATTTCTGTCACTGGCAGGAGGGCAGTCTGTTTGGAGACTGCTTCGTTGGTCACGAAGTCGAACCAGCGAATGCAGAGAATTAGTCTTTCAGAGTCTTAAGCAGAGTCCAAGTCTCAGAACCATATAGGAGAATTGGCAGGACGCAGGACTGATAAATTCGGATCTTAGTCACCGAGCTGTATCTGTCTTTGGCGCCATAAATTTTGAAGAGATCTCATGGCAGATGCAGCTATGCCGATTCTGCGATTAATGTCCCGCTGACACCTGCCATCAGAACTCTGGTTTACCCAGGTAAGTGAATTCTGACACATTTTCCACCTGGTGTCCATTAACGTATATGTCTCTGCGTCTCCTCCAGAACCTAGATTCTGCAGCTTGGTTTTTGTCCAGGACACATGTAGCCCTAGTTTGGAGGCTGTCGACTCAATCTGATTGAGTGATGTTTCTAGGTTCTTAACGGACGTTTCCAGAAGAGCAACGTCGTCAGCGTAGTTAGGTCGGAGAAGCTATGTTCCGGTAGGGTTCGGTCTGGTCAATAGCATGCTCCAGGATCCAGTCCATAGCCCTGCAAAAGAGTGCTGGAGCCAGGACACAGCCCTGACGGACTCCTGAGGCAGTGAAGAATGTCCCAGATAGCATGCCATTGATGCGCACTCTTGCAGTCGTGCCCTCGTGTAGGTCTTTAATTAAGCTCAATAAGAATGTTGGAACACCAATTCCTCAACTGCATCCTCCCTACTGCTACATCCCCACCACTACATCCCCCACTGCTACATTTCCCAACAACTACATCCCCTAGCTCGACATCCCCCCACTGCTCCAGGTCACAAATCGCACCCTGGTTATAGCCATTCCAGTCCATTCTTCTATAGGCCTATCGTCCACCCCTTTTCTGTTCGGCCTCCCTCCCTTTCTTTTTCCTGGCCTGATACCTTGTTGAATTGTGTGCACTGGGTTATCTTTGGTGTTTCTTTGTATGTGACCAAAATAAGACAATTTGCGTCTTTGGCAGATATATGAAAGAATTTTCGTTTGCTTTAAAAATACGCGTGAATTTGAAACCGCGAATTTATTAACTTTGAAATAGATATAAATTTAGTAACCTGTTAATAAATATTAATTTAGTAACTTATTTCTTGTATTAATGATTAATAAGGTGCTGATTGTGTGAGGTGTTGTCGCTTGGATTTTAGGCTTTTCTTTCGTCAGCATTTTCCAGCCGAGCTGATTCGATACTGCGGCCTTGATCGAAGACTTCGATGGTAAGGGGAGCACCAGAAAGACATGGGCATGGGTACATTTTTAAAGACCCAACCCATCATGGTTCAGACCCAACCCAACCCACGAAAGCAATACGGTTTCTTGACCCAACCCACCGTAGTGCATTACAATTTCTTAAATTATGATTTATTTTCTAACCCGACCCAGCCATCATAACATGGAAATTTCTGACCCAACCCACTGCCAGGGGCGTAGCGACGGGGGTTTATACCGGTATATATACCCCGCCGCCCCCCGCCCCCTCCAAAAAAAAAATTTTTAATCAGGCTATCTTAAAGTTTTTAATGTATTTTTAAAGATTTTCAACGGGTTTTAAAAACCTTTACCCCCAAATCGCATATACCCCCCAAATCAAATTCCTGGCTACGCCTCTGCCCACGGGTGGACCCAACTCGTGTTCATGTCTGGCACCAAACAAGCGGTACAGATGTTGCCACCTGTTAGATCCCGCTCAAAGTTTTTGATCTGTAAGGATCGGTCAGTAGTCAAACGTCCAGTCATGATAATGTTTTTAGTGACAGACTGTCCCATGCAGGGCATAATGCAGGCGCTACATAAATTCAGGTTGTGGCAGTTGCAGGCTTGCAGCACCCTCGTCTGAAGAGTCGAGCAATGTAAATTGCCCCATTGGGGTTGATTGTTTGTTGTTCACCCGGGTGTTTTACTGTTTCAGCTGGACGCATCTGAATCAACAGACCGGACAGATAACGAAGAACAAGTAAGCAGAGCGAGCGCGTTTCGTGACGTCACGTCGTCGGGTTAGGTCGTTACGTCATCGCTGCGCGCGTTCATTTCGGTGTGACGTCATCGCGCGCGATTCTTTTTTTTAACGAGCACGCGGAGTGTCAATGTTGCGTATCATCGTGTCACGTGATGTCACGATGTGGCCGACACGCCATCTGTCGACGGTAGTTTCGTATTCGTTTTTGTTGGGTTTTTTCTGTGCAGGATTTTCGGAATAATTTCGCGCCGTTCTGGGCTGAGCAACGAATGCCACCTGTTTGCCGAAATGGATTCGAATCCTTCTTCTGCCGGACCAATCCTGAGTTTCATTAACCAGATTATTCCGATGCGAGACCGGAAGTAGGCGTCGACGCATTTCCGGACAGTTTCCATGGAAATCCAGCGGAGAGAGAGAGAGAGATGAAACTGTTGTTATTGAATATGCTCATGCCTTCTTTTTATCGATTTTCTAACGAGCCCCAGATTTCTATGCGTTTCCTGCATAGATATCATAATATAGTGACATGTCTATGGCGCTCTTTCATAATAGTTCATGCAGATCACACTCTAATTTACTATAATCTATGTTTTCGTTTTCTTCCGTATTTATGAGCTGAATAAAGGCGCACTATAAATTGATTTCTCTCACACGATAAAAGGAGATTAATGGAGGTCTGTGTGAGTGAGATTAGCTTTGACGTAATGGCGTCGTCAAACATTGTTTTTGTGCCTGCATGCTGTTTGCACATACTTATTCACATTTCTGATCATACTAGCGCTACATAAATTCGTGTATTTATGGCATCTGAAATGTCGAAATTCTCGTATCTATTGTCCAATGCAACGACGACGACGACAACAACAACAACAATGCAACACGTTGTTGCTCTATTGTTGCATACAGTGTTTTATACAGGCCTGTTAGGAGGGGAGATTCCCCCCCCCCAGAACAAAATCTCAAAATTCCTCCCAAAAATCCCAGCACTTACACAAATTTTTCATTGAACTGTGTCTTTTCCCCTCCAACCAAGTCGATCCCCCCCCACGGAAAGCCTCAATTCCCCCAAGGCCTGGAGTCTGGATAAAACATTGGTTGCTTATGATAGCTATCAATGTTATCAGTGATTTAATAACCGTTCTTTCCTTGCCATGTTACAGTACGTTTAAATGTGAAACTTTAGACTTGAAGATATAAATAGTATGTTAATGATGTCATTATGGATACTTATTTAGAAGATGATGATGACGACGACGATGATGATGACTATGATGATGATAATAATGATGATGTTGATGATTCTGATTTTGACTACGATAGCTGATTCTATTGGAATGATTGTGTAATAATAGCAGATGAATAGACTTTGAAGTTGCGTCTAAACGTGTTTTGACGAATTTTATTTTGATATTAATTATGTGGTTATTTGTTTTAATGCGCCTCTTTCTAATGTGCCTTGTAGCAATGTACAAGACTTTTTTCGGGCGTCTCTGTAATATTTAGTTTACTACAGTATAGCGCTACTGTTTTTTAAAATATGATTTTTGTGGGGGAGTTCGCCATTTTGTGCGTTCACACATGGAAGTATATGGGATTGTGTTGATAGAGAGAGCGTGTTCAGCCCAATAGACCGATTGAATTCTTAAAAAATATTTTGGAACCGCGGCCAACTTCGGTGGTTTTGCAACTTGCCGCGACCCCAATCAGTGCATGTAATATAAAATAATGCATTCAAAACTGCATTAGGCCATCTGGCGAACGTTAGTTGAAAAGAATCTGAGTTTTGAATAAATGGCAAAACGAAAGCTCCGATTCGATTCGAATGAAAATATGGCGAACATATTGCTGCAGAATTATTTATATCTTTTCCAAATCAGACATAAGGAGAGAAATAGATAATGAAATTTCTTGAAATTAATTTTTTAAAATTTTGCCAGATAAATACCTTTGTTACGCGCCTTAAAAATCCCATGAGTATGGCAAAATCGCTTAACCTTTGTATCTCTTCATGCTACTTCAAGAGGTTCCCTGTTGTTAGTGGAGTTTCAGAGCAAAATGGTCGGAAACATTCGGCGATCCTGCAAACTTAATGTCAACTAAAATTGAATAAAACGCTAATCATTTTATTATAAACCGTGTATGGAGGATTGCAGGCATATACATTTCTTAAGACCTAAGTCTACTTGCAACTTTCAAGACTAATTGTGACATTGTGGTATTGGTTAGAAAATGACACTTTTGAATCTTAATTTCGCGCTACACCGCGACCCATTAGACTGAGCCCTGCGACCCACGTTTTGGGTCGCGATCCACAGTTTGGAAAACACTGCCCTAACCCCCAATACATGGTGTGCTGCCCATATAGCTGCAATGAAACTTTCCAAGGCTCCTTGGAGACAAATAAATGCTATAGGCCCCAAACAGACCATTGGCGAAAATTTCTTCTAGACCTCTAGGGTCGCCCCCTCACTTTTTGAGAGGTTACCATATTGAAGAAGAAGACACGTTTCCATCCAAGTTGACGTCAATGTAAACAGCATAGGCCTTTATAGGAATAAGGAGCTACTTCGGTGCTTCTTTTGAAAGCGCTATAGAAGTTAACGAGATTTTACTCACTTACTTACTTTACTTAGTGTTTTAGTAACTTGTTATTGTTATAGTAGTTTCACTAATGGAATGTGTCAAAACTGAGTCGTGGCCTAATTAATAATAATTATTAATCAACTTGTGCAGGACCTTTGCAGCTGTGATCGCGGGCCCCATGAGTCAACTACTCCCAGTGCCCCATTTTGTATACCACCCCACCCACTGGATCTTTAGAGCGGTCAAAAATGGAGGGGCTAGGACGAGGAGAAAAGGGGTCTTTAAAAAATTGCTTTCCTGCTGTGTGTGAACGCAAATAATGGTCTAGCCCCAATTTTTAAGGCTGCTTGCAAATATCTTTACGTACTAATCGATTTAGATTAATATAACGGTAACATGGTGCTACTGCTGGCCTGCCATTGATAGGAATACAATTTAGTAGATTTTTTTGAAAGTCTGAGGTGTCATTCTTGTTTCTCTCTGACGGATTCATTCCTGCACGACGGAAGACATGACGTAGATGACTTTGACGACTGATTTGCTGCTGCCGACATTCGACGGCGTGACGCTTTTGACGCCAAGTACTGCTGTGACTTTGACTTGAGTCAAACGATTAAATGGGAGCTAGACGGTTTTGGAGTGTCTTGGCCGCAAACAGAACGCTAATTCCAGAAGTGTTACAGAGAGACAGAGAGAGAGAGAGAGAGAGAGAGAGAGACAGACAGACAGACAGACAGACAGACAGACAGACAGACAGACAGACAGACAGACAGAGACAGAGACAGAGAGAGACAGAGACAGAGACAGAGAGCGAGATAGAGGCAGAGAGACAGAGAGAGAGAGAGGTGACGGATTAGAGGGCAAATTCCTCCGGGAGTCTGATGGAAGGAGATGAGGAATCGAGGAATTATTCGCGGGGTAGGTGGGGGGAGTGGAAGGGGTGAGGAGAAGCAGGTGAAGGGGTTGGCTTAATTCGTTTTCCTACGTGTTCCCAGATGGCGCGGAAAGCGAGACGAAGAGGATATTTTTCATCAACTTCTTCCTCAAAGTGTCAAGACAGATGCCTTTATCTGTCTGTCTCTCTATGTCTCTGTCTGTCTCTTTATGTCTCTGTCTGTCTCTCTATGTCTCTGTCTGTCTGCCTGTCTGTCTATATAGGGTGCATACCATTGTTAGCCATTTTTAGATTAGGAAATGTTGGGGTGTCAACCTCAAGTTGTGGGTGTTGGTGGGGGCGGGTGTTAGCGGGGGGGTGTACAAATATCCCTGACTCCATTCGAGCAGATGACCAGTCTATGTCATTCGAAATCTATCATCTATCTTTATCCTTTCGCTTTCCGCGCTTCAGAAGCCGGACAAAAGAGGGCGACCGGAAGTGACGTAATTAACCGGAAGTGACGTAATTAGCACACCGCTGACGCAGCGGAGCGGAAACACGGAAGCGCAGACGACGAGACGAAGACCGACAGTTCGGCGTTTAGTGAGTTACTGCGTATAGATCTTTTCTAAAATCAAAAGCGGCGGCAGCATCGATCTTCTTCGGTTTCGGCGCGAATCGATCATCACGTGACCCGAGATTCAGTGACACGATGATGACATCGCGCCGAATATTTAATGTTAACTGCAGGGTTGCCAACTGGCATCTTTAGAGGCAAAAAAGCTCGATTCTGGCATCCTTAACCTCTTAACCGTGTATTTAATTGCAACTCAATGTAAAATGGACGGATATATCCGGGATCCCCAGTTAAGGGGTTAAATGCGGTTTGGACTCCGAAATCAAGTTTCTTGGTATTCTTGGTTTTATTTGGCATTATTTTGGCATCCTAACAAAGGTCTGGGTCCCAGAATTTTTTTTGGCATCCTTGCCATTATTTATGATTTTCAAAGTGATTCTTATCAAATTTCAAGGAATTTGTTACAGAAATAGGTAATTTTTAATTCTATGGTCGCATGAACGATTGCTCAGGGTTGCGATGACCATAGAGTTTAATTATTCGTTTTGTTCACGACTTCACGAAGTTCACGACGAAGTTCATGTGCTATGTAATGAGTATGTTCGCTGTTGACTTCCCCCCCCCTACAAATCGCGCCCTGGTCTCGACAGTTCCCGAGGGGACTTTGAGTTGCTGCTGCTGCTGCTGCTGATGATGATGATGATTATGATGACGATTCTGACTCCGGCTGTACGAGTATTAGGTCTTCTATCAGTGATTAGCGTTTACTCGGAAACTATAGAAATATGAGCATATTACATGATCTTATTATTAATACGTGCAATCATTTTATTCTCCATTTCATTCTACATTCTTCTAATCTGTTTTGCCATTAAACTTCTTCGTCTTTCTAATCTCCTTTTCCATACCTCCTCATTTTCCTTGTCATCCTGCTCTTCCTCCTTCCCCACCACCACCAGCACCACCTCCTCCTCCTCCTCCTCCTCCTCCTCCTCCTCCGTACCTTCTCTTTTTCTTGTTCTTTCTGGTAGTCTTTGTCCCTTTGTTTTTGAAGCAAAGGTCTTGGTTCTTGTAATCCGGAAACTCTGTTTTGACTTCGGCGAGTCGGCTTTTCCAGTCAATTGCTTCCCACTTCATGTATTTTCTTCCACTGCTCTCTCTCTCTCTCTCTCTCTCTCTCTCTCTCTCTCTCTCTTTCTCTCTCTCTCTCTCTCCCACCATCCCTTAGCCCCCTCGCCCCTCCCCGCCGAGCAGTCGTCAAAACCCCTTCGTCAGCTCCCGGAACAGCTGCGTCGCAGAAACAGAGAAAGAGAGAGAGAGAGAGAGAGAGAGAGAGAGAGAGACAGACAGACAGACAGACAGATACAGACATACAGGCAGACAGACAGACAGATAGAGAAAGAGAGACAGAGACAGAACGAGACATATATAGACAGAGACAGAGATACAGAGAAAGACAGATACGGAAACCGAGACACAAAGAAAAACCGACTCCGGGAGGGGGAACCACTATCCGCTTCCGACCCCCTCCCACCCGGCCATCTCGGTCTCGCCCCTATCCCACCCCACCCGACGCCATCCGGAGCACTGATGAATCGATTCGGAGTCATCGATGTTCGCTTGCCTGGCGTTCCTCTGGAATCTTCCACGGGAGAGGGAGAGTTCCATTCCTCCAGAGACGGATCTTTATTTGGCGCCAGGTGGAGAGAGGAAACATCTGGATTCGAAGCGAAGGACAAAACATTTCTAGGGCATTAACACACTGCGGCTGTTATATAATAATAATAATAATAATAATAATAATAATAATAATAATAATAATAATAATAATAATATATAATAATAACAAATTATTATTATTATTATTATTATTATTATTATAATATTAATATTATTATTATTATTATTATAACAGTGTTTAAAGTGGTTCAATAAGGTCTGCCTTGTATGAGAACCACTATGTTTCACCCATCCATTCATCCACATTATGGTCTTGCTGTGTAATCTCACTTTTGCCCTCTTGTCCTGTGGAAGAGGTTTGTTCCTGTATTCTCCTTCTTTGTCTCTTTGTCTTTAAGTCTACATTGCAATAATAATAATAATAATAATAATAATAATAATAATAATAATAATAATAATAATAATAATAATAATAATAATAATAATAATAACATGGTAGGCCTATAGAGTGGTTCAATGGGATCTGTCCTGTTTGATTGAGCTTCATTTTACGTAGAGCCAATGAGAAGATGTAGATGAAAGATGTTTTCGAGAGATGCTTACTTATTTCTTCTCGCCTCCTAATCAATTATTCAGTAAGTGGTCTATTAGCGTCGTTGCTGTTGAATTTTATAGCGCACGATCGAGAGAAAAAAACACTCGCCTTCAAAGCCGTCACCGCGGCCCGATTTCATTCTATACTCGAACCTGTCTGTCTGTCTGTCTGTCTGTCTGTTTCTCTCTCCTTCTGATAATTATTATAATCCGTCTCTCTTTCTATCCATTCGCTCCTCCGTACACACACGCACACACACACACACACGCACACACACAGGTCCATGGATGTATGCATACACATAAGTATGTATGTATGTATGTACGTACGTATGTATGTATATGCGTATATAAAAGTATATATATATATACATGGCCTGGACTAAGCGGCTGTTAGGATGCACAAGAGACTTGGAAGCTCGGAAAGACGTTTTTCTCATCAATCATTTTCCATTTTGACGGCAGAACGAACGAGCGAGCGAATGAACGAATGAACGAATGAAGAAGAGCCAACGTCGTCTCGGCGCAGAGGCGTTCGTTGTCTTGCTGTCTTGTTGACTTCGTTCATTCGTCTCGATTGTCTCGCGACGACGACAACTGATAGCTGTTCTTCCGAACGAAATGAATGTCTGATAACACGATTCCAGCTTCATGAGTGCCGGGCTAATCAGCAACAGGTCGGTAAGTGTCGTCGTCGTAATCGTTTCTGTAATAGTTTTCGTCGTCATCATCATTTAATCAAAGTTATTGTCGTCGTCATCATCGTTTCATTTTAGTCTTGTTAGCATTGTCGCTGTGAATTAGGTTATTTCTCAGTTTTAATCAATTCTTGTCATTGTCATCTTGTCGTCATCACCTTGATTGGTGATAGGACAAAATGTCAGCGGACAAAATGTCATGGGGACAAAATGTCAGCAGACAAAATGTCAGCGGACAAAATGTAACCCTAACTCTAACCCTAACCCTAAATCGTGACATTTTGTCCCCATGACATTTTGTCCGTGACATTTTGTCCGCGAAAATTTTGTCCGGCCACGCCTTGGCCGGATGTTATCTTCGTGACTTACATATCGTCTGTTATTTAAGGTCGCGTGATCTACGATCTTTTGAAACGAGCAAGAAAATAGATAATTGCCTTCATCCGGAGGACATCTGTGAACAGCTTTCCGTCCTCAAAGAAAACCTTTTTCCTCTCTGCTTTCCTCTTACTTTCTCTCCTTCTCTCCAGATTGCTCCTCTTGCTTGCATTCTTTCTGTCTGTCTGTCTGTCTGTCTGTTTGCCTGCCTGTCTGTTTGCCTGCCTGTTTGTCTGTCTAATTTCTTTCAGCATTAGGTTAGCATTCCTTTTCCTTTTCCATGTTGAGTCTCCCTATTTTGATATACTCTTTGCTTCATCGGCGCCTCTTTCCTATTTTCCTCTTTCCGGGGCCCTGCTTCCAGTTGGACTATACCTGTTGATAAGATTATTTGCGCTTTCCTCTTCGTATATTGTTAACTGTTCACAGTATTTCCAACTAAACGTCTTAGAACATAAATCAAATCTACAATGAAAGTAAATCATAAGCACCATGATAATGCAGAATAATATATCCGAATAAGAATATGCTGTCAAATGCCTTCGTTCTTGGGTCTTCATCGGATCTGTCCTCCTTGTGTTGTGTTCCTCTTCACGTATTGACAAAAATGGTCGCAAAAATGTTTGCATTTAAATAGACTATCGTTTTCCGATTAAAATGAAATCGAGCGGCACGTAATTGGAACCAGACTTCAGGCCTAATCAGTGATTATTCTAGCCACCTTGACATTGGGAGGGGGTTGAAATGTTTGGGGGTGGACAAGGTCTGAGTCTCCACACTTTTGGAGAGGAAATTTCCATTTCCCAGTCAACATATACAAAATTTGGGGGAAGGGAATCTTAAAACTTTGGGGGGGGGAGAGATTTCCCACCTCAGAGAAGGCCTAGAATAAACACTGGGTCTAATGTTGAAAGAAATGAGACAGACAGACAGGCAGGCAGGCAAACAGACAGACAGGCAGACGACAGAACAGAATGAAAGTAAGAAAAAGAGGGGCAATTCTGGAGAGAAGGAGAGAAAGTAAGAAGAAAGCAGAGGATAAATTGAGAACGTTCCGATATTTTCGAAATACCTTCTACGCATTAGAATAATTTAACTTCAAATACTATTATAATTCTACTCGAATCCTTCGGCGTTAAGATGCCGTTTTACCATCATCATCATCATCATCATCATCATCCATCATCATCATCGTCATCATCATCGTCATCATCATCATCAAAAGACGATGTCGTCGCGTGACGTCACATCGTCGCGTCGTGACATCTTGACGTCGTGACGGCCAAAGGCAGCTTATTGATAAGTAAGATGTTTATTAAACGACATGAAAATGGAAACTATTGCATATTTTTAAGTGCAGTGATCTTAATTAACACAGGCATCCTGAAGCACTTAAAATTGCGTTATTATTATTATTATTATTATTATTATTATTATTATTATTATTATTATTATTATCTATCATATTAAAATACTTATCTGTATGTCTCTCTGTCTGTTACCTTCAAGCGTTCTGATTGGTTGACTATTGGTAGACGGTTTAGACCGTTTAGTCCTTACGTCGCGATGCGCTGGTGGACGATGTTCGAAGACGACGTTGCTATTGGTAACAATTGTTCGTAGTTTAGCACGGCTTAGTCGAGTCATTGCAGCGTGAGAGGGGTGGGCGTGCGACGACGTTGCTATTGGTAACAATTGTTCGCAGCCTGAGGTAGTTGCGCAATTTTAACGTACATTTTAACGTACACAAAAAATACGTGTACAGCGTCACAAATGGTCACAGTTGCATGATTTTAACGTACATAGGCATAATTATTACGTGGCGCAGAGCTTGGCTAGGTGGCGTATGTACAGTCATTGAAATGTTGTTCGGCATGAATTCAATGATTGGGTATTAGGTATAGGTATTGGATTAGTATTATCCTGCACTGCGCAGTAGAAGCGTCCATGTGCTTAAAGCAAAGCGAGCATCTTTCTAGTTGTTATTATTATTATTATTATTATTATTATTATTATTATTATTATTATTATTATTATTTGCATACTCAACATAAGCCACATTGAAAGCAAATTGTCACCATACGTTCTTGACGGTGAGACGGATAACTTTAAGAAGTTATTAAAAAACTAGAAAGTGGCGGTTCGCTTCGCTCGCGCTCGCTTCGCTCGCAGTGCAGGATAATACTAATCCAATACCTATACCTAATACCCAATCATTGAATTCATGCTGAACAACATTTCAATGATCGCCACCTAGCCAAGCTCTGCGCCTATGTACGTTAAAATCACGCAACTGTGGCCATTTGTGACGCTGTACACGTATTTTTTGTGTATGCTCAAATGTACGTTAAAATTGCTGCGAACAATTGTTACCAATAGCAACGTCGTCGCACGCCCAGCCCTCTGATGCTGCACTGACTCGACTAAACCGGTTCTACGAACAATTGTTACCAATAGCAACGTCGTCTTCGAACATCGTCCACCAACGCATCGCGACGTAAGGACTAAACGGTCTAAACCGTCTACCAATAGTCAACGCTCGCCCACGAACGCATCGCGACGTAAGGACTAAACGGTCTAAACCGTCCACCAATAGTCAACGCTCGCCCACCAACGCATCGCGACGTAAGGACTAAACGGTCTAAACCGTCTACCAATAGTCAACCAATCAGAACGCTTGAAGGTAACAGACATACAGATAACGATTTTAATATGATAGATGGCGACGCTAGCAAAATGATAGTGACATCGCACCTAGTTTTATCCGGAAAATTTGGATGGCGGGCCGTATAAACTGACCTCGCGGGCCGGATGTGGTCCGCGGGCCGTAGTTTGGTGACACCTGGTATACAGTAAGTTCTGGTGTCATTAATTCTGGGATTCGTAGACACGCCGCGGGCCCGCAACTGACTGAATGAATTATATTATGTGTCAAAGTAAATGGATATAGCGAAACGCCAGTTTGAGACATTTTTCATGCGTTTTGATTGAACACTTTTCAGACGAAATCTGTCACGTGTCGTACGTAAGTAAGTAACGACGAAATTTTTATAGCGCTGCCCGAAAGCACGGCGCAGTGCGCCAGCTTATAGTGTCTATTTATAGGCGGAGAAGGAGCAGTAGATGCGTCCATGTGCTGCATATCAAAGCTTCACACCTGTCAATACTCCTCATAATCCTTATGATAGATTCTTCGTCTTTCTTCTTCCTTTCTTTCCGTCATTCTCTATTGGGTTGGACGATGGGTCTGAATGAGTTCCTTCCACTTCTGTCTGTCTCTTGCTGCCTGGTCGTTTGGATAGCAGCAACGTATATTTGCGCTCTGGAAATGCTCTAAATAATGAGACAGTGGCGGTTCCAGGATTTCTTGGTGTGGGGGGAATGAAATTGATTCATAGGAAGTTGGCGGGAGGGTGAAAAGAGAGAGGAAACATCAATAAACTGTACCGAAAAAAAGGGCTGACAAGCAAAAAAGGCAATTTTGCCGAATTTTACTAGACTTTTAAAAATTGGTTGACAAGCAAAAAAAGTCCGGTGGGGGATGCATCCCCACTCATTGATGGAACCGCCACTGTAATAGTGGTTGACAAGCAAGTAGTAGTAGTAGTAGTAGTAGTAGTAGTAGTAGTAGTATAGTAGTAGTAGTCAGTAGTAGTAGTAGTGGTAACCGCACAGTAGTAGTAGTAGTAGTAGTAGTAGTAATAATAATAATAATAATAATAATAATAATAATAATAATAATAATAACATGAGACCACTCCACCACACAGACCACGAGAGCGCTGGTCATCGCATGGAAACACAGACCACAGAAACTGAATAAATTCTTATTATATGGAAGAATTATTATAGGCATATGGAATTGAAATTGCGCTTCTGCCTTTCTTCAGTGCATTGAACAGATTGCAAGCAGTATCGAGACTCTCGAAAATGCCTCGAAATAGTTTGCCACAATCCATTTTTGCAAAATATTAGCAACGTTTTCATAAAAACAATTACGTCACAGTTACGTCACAATTGACACGCACATGGACATGGGTCCGTTTTTCAAAACCCAACCCAACCCATTAT
Source organism: Metaphire vulgaris (assembly GCA_018105865.1). Taxonomy (NCBI): domain Eukaryota; kingdom Metazoa; phylum Annelida; class Clitellata; order Crassiclitellata; family Megascolecidae; genus Metaphire; species Metaphire vulgaris. Next base: position 3,575,553 of record CM030846.1, read on the forward strand.
GATTCAGACCCAACCCAACCCAGTCCACGAAAGCAATAGGGTTGCTTGACCCAACCCAACTCAACCCACCGTAATGCATTGCAATTTCTCACACCACGACTTATTTCTGACCCAACCCAACTCACTATAAACATGGAAATTTCTTACCCAACCTTATTCAACCCAACCAATGAGTGGACCCAACCCATGTTCATGTCTGAAATATCATGCCACGCATTGCATTTACTAAGTCAAGCCGAACAGGTGAGATGACGTCATCAAGTGCATCAGCTCCTCCCCCCCCCCCCGTCATCTCGTCATCAAACGTCATCAGTCTCACGCCCCTCCCCTGTGGACGACGTAATATATGAACGACCCCCATTATAGCTTCTCCGTTTTGCTGAGCAAGCGAAGCATCAATTTAATCGAATAGATGAAAGATTGGAAGAGACTCCATTAATGTGGGGTAGGCTGCCATTACTTTCCCCAGGCCCACGTTTTACCTCACAGCTTAAGGCTGCTCCTTATTTTAGAACCGCCCTTTAACGAGTCAGGCTGAGTCGACCTTAGGGCTCCTGCGGTAATCAAACCCGCGACCTTCTGCTCTATCGTCCAGCGCTGTTACCACTCTGCCAACTTCACTTTCGGACTTCACAGACAAACTTTAGACTGCCATTTTCGATCGCTGACTTTTAAAATTAATTATCTGTCCTTATCGTCCCGTTCAATCAATGTCTTGATTGAATGCGACAGAATTTGATTGATCGCTCGATATCGATTGAAGATGTCATTTTTTTCATATCAGAATCTTCGCGTCGAGAATAAATCTAAATGGAATATCTGGCAGTAATCGCCACACCGAGTCTCGTCAATTCGGTTGCACTAAACAACTACAACAACTACAACAACAACGACAACAACGACAACGACAACGACGACGCGTTGCTCTACAACCGTGCAACCGTTGTTCGCAACGCAACAACGCTCGACGCCTCCAACCGATGGTCAGTCCGGCCGGACCTGTTGCCATCGGCAACCGACCCGATCGGTCAGCCGCGGACCAAACCGTGGCCGGTCTATCGCCAGGAGCTCTACGTGGTCCTGCTGCTGGTCGCCGCACACGCGGCCGTGGGCTTGACCGGCGTCGTCAATAATTCGCTGGTCATTCTCGTCATCTTCCGTGACGCCAAGATGCGATCGGTGACCAACTACTTCATCGCAAACCTCGCGTTCGCCGACCTGCTGGTGTGCATCTTCGTCCTGCCGGTCACTCTCTTCCAGAACATCTATTCGGGTGGGTTGCAATGCATTCTCCAGGGACAGTGGCGTAGCGTGCGGGAGGGGGCAGGGGAGGGGGCACTTTGTTGACAGCCCCCCGGGCCCCGGGCGGGGGCCCCAGAAGAGGGGTCTAAGCTAGGGTTAGGTTAGGGTTAACCCTAACTTATGCCTAACCCTAACCCTAGAAATCTAGAAATGATGTGCTGACGACCTTTTTTTTTGCTCGTCAGCTCGAAACTCTGGGGCCCCCATGGCAAAGACGCCTTCCGGGCCCCCAAAAGTCACGCTACGCCACTGTCCAGGGGTGATTGATTTTCGATCAGAGGGTATTTCCAACGCAGGAGAGATCCTACAGTAGTGGCGCTTCCAGGAATTCTTGATCGGGGGTGAAAATATTTATAGGAAGTTGATGGGGATGCAAAGTGAAGAAGAAAAACAAAAGAAAAGAGAGAAAAAGTCATTGTTAGTGTTTTGCCCACTAAATGTTAATAAACTTTGCGAAAAAGGCAGACAATCAAAAAAGGAAGGTCATTCGCAAGATTTTTCACTAAATTTAAAAAAAACTCACCGGAAAATAGGTTGACAAGCAAAAGAAGGCAGTGGCGGCTCCACCGGGGGGCCAGGGGGCCCGTGCCCCTATTGAGAGCCTGGTCCCCCAGTGGCCCCCAGTTGGGACCCTATATTTTAATGCTACATACATTAAACAACAAATGGTTGACCCCTGATTAGAAGTTGCCCCCCCAACGGCCCCCACTTGCCAAATCCTAGAGCCGCCACTGAAAGAAGGTCATCCGGAACTCCGGTGTGGATATGCATCCCCAGTCATCAACATGGTGGAACCGCTACTAGATCCTAGCAAACCATTACATTTTATTTTAAAATCCAAAGATTAAAAGGCCTATTTATTTAATTAATTATAATAGGCCTATTTATTTATTTATAATAGGCCTATTTATTAATAGGCCTATTTATTTATTTATTTGTAATAGGCCTATTTATTAATAGGCATAATTATTTATTTGGCGTCATAGGAACAGTTGAATATTTGCTTCTTGGGTAGAATGGCACATTCATTTCAACTGAGATCATGCCCCAAAACCACTTTCCCACGTAAACCCTCTTCACCCTTAGCTTAATCTTATTAGGCCTACATTGCTCGTTATGTTTTAACTGATGTATAGATATTTTAAATGGCGTGTCTGTATTCAGTCTGTTTTCATTGTAAATTAAAGTGCCATCTTTTCTTTTCGGCTACTGGGTGGTTGCGTCCTCTCTTCTTCACCCCCCCCGCCTAAACTCCGTCGATAAATTGATGTCCTTTTCATATAGTATTATATCACACACTTGTCCGTAACGTAGACAATTATTACGCAAATGTAAAGCACGAAATCAAAACAAGACCATAGAATTTTCTGAAAATCCTTATATTTCCATGGAAATTTACATCCACACATCTTATCGTGAAAATGTCGCATGCAATACTCTTGGAATCTGAGGACCCGTGCATAATATGCAATACTTTTGTAGTCCGATGCGGTAAGCTGCACGAGAGGACATACAGTATGTACATCACTTGTGTATTAGGGAAAAGGACATGCCTATGGCTTTATGAGAATTTAACCGCCATTCTTCTGCAATCCTCGAACCTTATGAAATTATCGGCTTGCCATAGACGTCATCTGAGGGACTACATATAGGCAGCGTAGACGATTGAGTTTTGGAGAGTGGAGCCATTTTAAATCTGCCACAGGCTGCGACTTTTACGGTCGTGCGAAGGGTGCCCCTATAGGAAATTGTCAATTCATTTCCCGTTAATTTAATCAGCGCTGTTTCCAGCGGGAACGCATAGGACCGGCGTTCCCACACCTTTTTTGCCAGACTCATTTATATATTGATATGCAATAATGCGTTCATTCTTTTCTTCAATCGGCTGCGTCTGATGAGCAAAAATAGAGACGTTCATCACCACTTATTGACACTTGTAACACCTGACTATAGGAATAAGGAGCTACTTCGGTGCTGTTTGTTTTGAAAGCGCTATAGAAATTAACGAGATTTTACTTACTTACTTACTTTACTCGATGAGCACAAAAATCACCACTAAAAATCTTTTTAAAAATCTCAAAACTTTTAGTGGAATTTAGTCGGAATTTTCTCGACGGCCATGGAAAAGAGTTCGCATTTGAATGCAGATGCAGGCTACATCAGCGGTTTTCACACATGCTTGCTTAGCCTCCTAAACCATTATTAAAATCACATTATTATTATTATTATTATTAAATTAGAACAAACACTGAATCTGTATAATATTATTTATTACTTTTTATTATTATTATTAAACCTTTTTCCTAGAAAAACACTGAATCTGTATAATCGAGAGAAGAACTAAGATCGTCTTTGATTCAGAACTTCATCTCTGAACAAGAATAGGGGCCCCGAGAGAGGACCCATTTTATTTTATGCGTTATTTTGCATCGGCACTTGATTGGTAGACAGTTGGCTGGCGGAGGGTCTTTCACGTCCCCCGGGGGTCTAGAAAAAAAATTGTACCCGCCCCCCATCCTCTCGACGACCCTGCCTCTGAAACAAGGTGATCGGCTGAGGTTGTTCAAGTATTCAATAGATTACATAAACGATATATCCTATGGAAGTGGTTGTCAAACTGGGGTCCGCGGTCGCGTAGGGGACCGCCAAGCGGTTTCAGGGGGACCGTAAAGAGATTACTTTCTCAAGATACCTCACCAACACCTCAGCCTTAGAACGCAATACTGTATAGGCCTACCGTACTGGCTCTAAGAGTGCTGATTCCATTTGAATTTAAACTCAATGACTAAGATTTGCAATTTTCTGATTAAATAATTGATTGACAAAACATGTTGCCTATGCGTTAATTAGAGTTCATTTAAAATTGAAATTTTACAAGGTCCGCGAGTCATCAAAAAATTTCTAAACGACCACCACGGAAGAAATCCTAAAAGGTTTGAGCACCACTGTCCTATGGTATACTATTTACAACAACGCTGTTGACTCGAAATATCTTTAGCATCGTTAACCCCTTAACCGTGTATTTAACTGTAACTCAACGTAAAAAGGACGATATATCCGAGATCCCCAGTTAAGGGGTTAATCGCTGTGAGTTTCTGTAAGAATGTCTTCGTTGTTGCTACAGAATGGTGGTGTGGATGGATGGTCTGTAAGACTGTTCCCTATCTCCAAGGAGTGTCGGTCAGCGCATCGGTCAACACTTTGGCCGGCGTGGCGTTTGAAAGGTCGTAACCTCTTAATTATCTATTGCTCGGATTCTAGATCTTTTTTAATCATTAAGACTATGCATTTTTAGACTTTTATATAGCGCCATTTCTAATGGACAACGCAACAGTTTCGCGTACTCCTTGATATTATGTTTTAACTTTGCACTCTGATCCTGATCATTCATTATAACTTTAAATAGCTCCGTAGTGCGACCAAGGAGAGAGAGACAGAGAGAGAGAGAGAGAGAGAGAGAGAGAGAGACAGAGAGACAGAGAGACAGAGAGACAGAGAGACAGAGAGACAGAGAGACAGAGAGACAGAGAGACAGAGAGACAGAGAGACAGAGAGACAAAGAGAGAGAGAGAGAGAGAGGAGGGAGAGACAGACAGACAGGCTGAGAGAGACAGCGACAGAGACGGAGACAGAGAGACAGACAGACAGACAGACATACAGACAGACTGACTGACAGAGACAGAGACAGACACAAAGACAGACACAGAGACAGACAGACAGAGACAGACAGTAGAAATAAGCATAAAGAATACCGCAATATTGTGGATTCCCGCGGTCACTCTTATTCAGTGTCGTAAATACGGCATGGCAATTGGCAAGTAGGGCACATGACGTAGGTGTCACTTGAAGGGGTCGCAATAAACTGTGATATCGCTCCTAATCAGCGTATAAAGAGAGGAAACTGCGAAAACTTATTTTGAGCACATCATAGAGTAGACCAATTCGCATCAGTAAAAACAAGAAAAGTGTATTTGTGGTTTCAATCATGTGTCATTAAAATGCAACGCAGTGTTAATTAGGCCAGGATTTGTTAACCTGTCGATTTAATTTTCCAACACCCCTGCCATCAATAGGGTTACTTGACCCCAACCCTATACACCGCAGTACATTTAAGGTAAATGTAGGTCCCTTACTCGTTGGGTTCCGGCGTTTATCTCCGGTCTAGGCAATCAGCGACGTAGGTGGTATAAGCCATTAATCTTGGGTAGGTTGTCATTACTTTCCCAGACCCACGTTTTGCCTCGGAGCTTAGCGCTGCTTCTCATTTTAGCACCGCCCTCTAGCGAGTAAAGCCGAATCGACCTTAGGGCTTCTGCGGGAATCGAACCCGCGACCTTCTGTTCTATCGTCCAGTGTTTCTACCATTCTGCTAACCTTATTATTATTATTTTTATTTTTATTATTAATAATTTAATTTTACCGTTCGTTTCAAACACATAGGTGTTCATCGGGGACGCCTCAGACCACAAACCGCAGTGCTCATCGGCAGAGCAGACTGTAGCTGAGGAGGGTCGGTTCGGTCCAGGTCAAAAACCAAAAATCAGTCAGGGCTATACCTCCCGCCCCTTTACATTTAAATTTCTTAAACCCAACCCACCATAAACATGGAACTGGCTGACCCAACCCAACCCATTGGTGGATCCAAACCATGTCTATGTCTGCACTACCCAGCGGTGGCGGTTCCAGAATTTCTTGGTGGGGGAGGGATGAAGTGAATTCTTAGAAAGTTGGTGGGGGGATGAAAATAGAAGGGAAAAACCAGTTAACTTTGCAGGAAAAAGGTCGAAAAGGGGCAATTTTATCCCTAATTTGACTGCAGTTTTACCGAAAAATAGATTTCACAAGCCAAAAAAAACTAAGTCCGGAAGTCCGGTGGGGGATGCATCCCCACTCATCCCCCACGTGGAACCGCCACTGCTACTGGCCAACACTGTCAATCTACGCTGACATCCCAATTACCTTTTATACGGCGTTCAACTCGAATGCTAAACGCTGGATAAACGCCTTCCCCAGCCGAACACGCATTTGCCTCGACTCGATGTTCTAATTCCACCTGTGACCAAACCCGGACGAAATTCCGTTTAAGAAATTCCTGCCTAACCACGTCGACCACCCGCTTTCGTCACCCAGCGATTGGAATTTTCTCATAATAAATCAGCACCGTGTAGTAATCCACAGTATTGCGGTATCCCTCCGTGCTTGGATCCATCCATCCTGGACGATTTTATATTTAGATAAGCGCTAATCTAACGCCCACTTCGCACGCCCAGTTAGGGTTTAATGCTGTTAAACTACAGTCATCTATCTCTTCGCCATTAGCAGGACATAATTTGCTATCCAATTTCCGATCAGAGAATCTCTCTGCTGAGTCTGCTCCTCTATTAACGCCAGAGATTCAATAGATTATTATTATTATTATTATTATTATTATTATTATTATTATTATTATTATTATTATTATTATTATTATTATTATTATTATCATTATTATCATCATCATCATCATCATCATTATCATCATCGTCATTATCATCATTATTATTGTATAGTATTGTATAGTACTCAACCACTTAAAGCCCAGTTATTATTATTATTATTTTTATTATTATTATTTTTATTATCATTATTATTATTATTGCATAGTACTCAATCATCATCAGTTATTATCATCATACTTTTATTATTATTTTCATCATTATTTTCATTCATTTTTATCATCATCATCATCATCATCATCATCATCATTATTATTATTATTATTATTATTATTATTATTATACTCAACCATTTAGAACCCAGTTATTATTATTATTATTGGACTTCTATAGCGCCATTCTATTGGCATGACATACTGGCATGCATGGCCTATTTGTATCTGTACAGGTATTTGGCGATCTTCCACTCGAATACTCGCAAGATGTCTCCGCACTCAGCCAGGGTCTGCCTGGCAGCCATCTGGGCGGTCCCAGCCGGTCTGTTCATCCCGTGGCTGATGGTCTACGACGTCGAGGTCTATTCCGTTTCCGGTTTCGACTACGTCGTCTGCCACGCCGACTGGAACAGCCAGCGACTGTCGCGCGCTTTCCTCGCCGCCGTCTTCGTCACCTGCTACCTCTTCCCGCTGACGACCATCGCCATCCTGTACCTCCGGATCGGGTCGCGGGTCTGGAAGCGACGGGTCGTCGGTCTGCCCGGGTCGAGCGCCGACCGGAGCGTCGCGAGGTCGCGCAGCCGGATACTGAAGATGCTGGTCGTCGTCGTCGTCCTGTTTGCCGTGTCCTGGTTTCCGCTCTACTCCGTCAAGTTTCGCGTTCTGTTCGGACCGGCGCTGACCAGGAACGAGCGATCGGCGGTGGTCAACTATCTGACCCCGTTGGCCCAGTGGTTGGGGGCGGCAAACAGCTGCGTCAACCCGTTCGTCTACTGCTACTTCAGCATGACGTTCAGGAGAGAGTTCCGGGAGGCGATCGGCGTGTGCTGTCCGCAGGGCAGAGGAGAACCAAGGCCTCAGGCGATGTAATCAGGGCGCGATTTGTAGGGAAGAGAAACCTCCAGCCCAACTGCATCCCCAGGCGATATAATGACTGCTACCATCAAACATATTCCCCTCACTGCTGCAGGTCAGGGCACCCTGGATCCTACCGTCAAATCACACAACCACCCCTAGTCTAAACCAGAAGTTCGGAAACAGGTCCTTCTCACGCGGGAACCCATTGCTCTGGAACGCCCTTGCCGACCGCAGTGACTGAGGCCAACTCTGCTGGACTGTTCCTGAGAGAACTAAAGAGGCACCTTTTTAGTTTAGGTTATGGCTGACTATGTGTGTGTGTGTGTGCAGCGCCCTGGTCGTAGGCCTTGGCCTATTGCACGGCGCTATAGAAATTGTCTTGAAATAAATAAATAAATAAATAAACCCCGTTACTATTATATACTATTATTATTATTATTATTATTATTATTATTATTATTATTATTATTATTATTATTAGCGTTAGCGTCTACTCTTATAACGTAATAATTATATAATTAATAATGCTATTAATATAATATTATTATTATTATTATTATTATTATTATTATTATTATTATTATTATTATTATTATCTGTTCGTTCGATTGCTGCTGTATTATATTCCGGTATTATGTATGCTCTCAAAATAATTCAATGTATTGTTTTTAGGTATTGGAAGTTCTCACATCATCATCATCATCATCTTCTTCTTCTTCTTCTTCATCTTCATCATCATCATTATCATCATCATCATCATCATTAGTAGTAGTAGTATTAATATTATATAATCGTCGTCGTCATCATCTTCATAACCGATAACGGAAATATAACGTCTTCAATTTGTGGAGCTAGGGAAGATTTTAATCGAAAAGTATGATCGTCCGTGCGCATTTGCCTAAAGAGCAGCTCTTTTTCTCTGCTTTTCTCTGCCTTGATTTGTGTGATTTTCTTTAAAAACGTTTTTTAAAAATTTTATGTGCGACTTAAATCATTCGTTTGTAACTGATTTTCACAGCTGTTGTCAACAGCGGAGCTTCTGCGAGAATTTGAACATTTGGTTTACGTGTCTACTGTCTACACGCAGACACACGCAGACACACACACACACATACACAGTGGAAAATGTTACTTTCCACGCAGTTTTCCATCTAAATTCGCAAACTGGTGGACTAGAATCTGTCGTCCGCTGTCTTCAGATCGCCGCCGACCTAATTACGTTGAATTGATGATCCATAATTATAATCTATACTGCTACTAGCATTTTAAATGGGTTATTTCTAGCCTTGAAATAAAATAAAGACCGTCCTCTTCTATTTTAGTTCTAATTGATAATTATTAATTTATCAGATTACGAATGTTCAGTGGCGGCTCTAGGATTTGGCAAGTGGGGGGGCCGTTGGGGGCAACTTCTAATCATGGGGGCCAACCATTTGTTGTTTAATGTATGTAGCATTAAGTATAGGGTCCCAACTGGGGGGCCACTGGGGGAGGCCAGGCTCTCAATAGGGGGGCACGGGCCCCCTGGCCCCCCCGGTGGAGCCGCCACTGCGAATGTTGCGATATATTGCTTTAAGTATCACTTGGTATCATGGGCGTCCGCACATTATGGCAAGAGGAGGCACTTGCCCCCCCCCCCTTATAAAATGCAAGTACCAATATTTCACAGTGAAATTTGAGCACATTGCTGAAATATTAGCCGTGACCATTGTGCTAAATGTGTTCCCCCCTCTTGAAAACATTTATGTGGCGTAACCGTGACTATTGTGTTTTGCACCTCCTCCAAAAATGTCTGTGGCCGCCCATGCTTGGTATTGCTGGATCTGACAAAAAGTGACTTTTAATTATTCGAAGCGAAGTCGATATTTCGAACCAATCCGATAACAGTTTTCATGATAATTATTATACTGAGCTGTTTTGCTTTTATGGCTGCCAAGTTATACAGGAACCGCCACTTTTCAGTTTTCATTTTGCCAACAGTTAGGAACCGGTTAAATTAAATGGTATCGCTGTACTAGGGTCTCTCAGTAAGTATGTACGCAGCTGAGAGTGATATTCTGGGGCCTAATTAAACTTAATCGAGAGTTGCTAACTAGCCTAACGTTGACCTGATTAACGCTAAAATAGACGGAAGATATTAACCCCTTAACTGGGCAACTATTTGTAACTCAATGTAAAATGGTCGAGCGTTACTCGGGGCACCCAGTTAAGGGGTTAATGACATCAGTGACAGACAGCATCCAGACATTTTTTAATGTGAGATAAATTCAAGAATCCTCAAGACACACTCTCGTAACATTCAAAGAATTATTTCAAATCGAAAAATTATATGAAAAAGAATAGCAGCACTTTCTGATTAATTAATTAATTAATTAATTAATTAATTAAGCATTTCCGTTTGTGTCCATTTACATTGCTTCAAATCCTACTGTACTTGAATAGACAATACTTATATTATAAAAGAACGCATTCGAATCACATCACGGCAAAAATCAGAGACGCAATTTTAGAGGCGTAAAAGAACATTCGGAGATATTGATTGAAAAAATTATATTGATTTCCTTGTAAGCCTTCACTCAAACAGTACAATAACAACAAATGGAGAGGGGGCTATAGCCAGGGGCGTAGCGATGGAGATTGTATATCGGTATATATACACCCCAAAATCAGCATATATATACTGTATTATTTATGCAGTATAACAGATATGCATAAGTGTTAATTTTTATGTTAAAGAGCTCTTGACTTTAGTTTTATGCTACGCGTATAGCGCTTAATAAGTTGTCAGAAAAATGATGATGATGATGATGATGATGATGATGATAATAATAATAATAATAATAATAATAATAATAATAATAATAATATCTACATATATATATAATATACAATATATAATATATATATAATATATGTACTATATATATAATATTTTAACAATATACATCCCCAAATTTATGCCCCCAAATCAAATTCCTGGCTACGCCCCTGGTTGTAGCCTCTTAGACTTAGTACTCCCAGAGCGTTGCCTTTCTCAGGTCGTTGCTGGTGGCGCTCATGATTCCGTTCTGTTCTCCCTTGATGTAGTTCCCGTTCGGCGCCCTGATCGCCATCTTCGACTGACCGCGTAGCTCGACGGTGAACGCTTGAGGAGACGACTGGTCGGCGTTCAGATTTCCCGACCCGTCAACCGACCAATACTTTCCGTTATGACCTACGACGACGACCAAGATAATGAAGAGGAATTAAGAGTCGTTAAGGACATCGAAAAAGTCATTGTCACCAGCGAGTACAGGAAATCAACAGGGAAACAATACAGGAGGCATGCGATAACAGTAACACAGACACTGGGCAGCAATATACCAACAGAACGACTGTAGTACCATTTAATAGTACTATGTAGTGATAAGCAATTACTGGCACACCAGTAGCAGTAGCGGTAATAGTAGTAGTTGTTCCAGTTGTAGCAATAGCGTCCCAATGGCTAATAGTAGTGGGTGGTGGGCAAATTTTGGAAGCGAGTTTAGTATGGGGTTGTTGGAGTAGAAATAAAGGGGTAGGCAAAATGTAGAGGGGAAAATTCAGTGACGACGACCTTTTTTGCTTGTCAGGTATAGTAAGAGCAAATTAGCGGCATTTTTCCAGGAGCCATGGGCGGCACGAGTGCACGATACGCCACTGAGTTGTAATAGAAATAATAGTAGTAGAAATACCGGTAATAGTAGCAGAAGTAGTAATAGTAGAAGTAGTAGTAGTTGTAGTAGTAGTTGTAGTAGTAGTAGTAGTGATGGTAGCGGTAGTAGTGGTAGTAGTAGTAGTAGTAGTAGTAGTAGTAGTAGTAGTAGTAGTAGTAGTAGTAGTAGTAGTAGTAGTAGTAGTAGTAGTAGTAGTAGTAGTAGTTTTTGTTGTTGTTGTTGTAGTTCCTCGTTTTCCAGGTAAACGTCTCTCTAATGAAACCGTTGCTACCTGCCCCAGGTGTGCTGTCGGACATACCTTTGAAATAGTAGGCGGCGTTCTTTCCCTTCGGTTGTTCGACGACGATGATGCTGTACGTCGTCTTGTTGCATTCGTAGCGCGGATTGTTCGTCGACTTCCATCCGACGAAGCCGAACTCGCATTTGAGGACGAGGATCGGACGATTAACGATCTTCGCGTAGAACCGTTCCTTGTCCGTCACCGCGTCGCTGGTCGCCTGGAGACTGCCGTTCATCTTGGCCGTCAGGTAGCGTCCGTTGGCCGCCTTCATCGCCACCGTACCGTCGTCGAACCAATCGACCGAGAACAGTTCGTTCGGAGACCTGCGACACCGTAGAAAGACGATCGTTCGAGGGGGCTTGTGACTTCTATGGCGCCATGATCTAGGTCTAGGTAGAAGTTATCTAGGAAAGAAACTGAGCTCCTCGGATGTTAAGTAGCGTGTTAGGGTTGTGGACAAATGGAACATGAATGGTTCGTGACTTCTATGGTCATATATCAATCAATCAATCATTCAATTCAATCAATCAATCAATCAATCAGTTTATTAGTATCAAAATGTCAATGACAGAATCAGAGATCATCGATGTCACAATTTATAATGTAAAAGAGTTGTACAGGTAAAAATGCTAAAATATATAATATAACAATATTTGAAAGTTAGATAATTATTATATTTAAAATGTGACATTTAAAGGATTTAGAAACCATAGAAGTCGCGTAAACTTGAATGAAAAAGTGGGGAACAAGTCCTATATGCCTTTTCCTTTCGTTAGCCTAGCCTGTCTCTCAAAAACTGTGCGTGGAAGGAGGTGGGTGCGACCGGGGAGGGGGTGACTCGAGCCTAGCGGTATAATAGAAGTTTACGCCTATACAGTGTGGAGTTGTGAAATTTGAGCTGGGGTAGGGGGGTTGAGGGCTGAAATTCAATGAATGACAGAAACTGCATGCACCCGATATGCGATTTTTGGGAGGGTTGCAAATTTAGCTGGGGGTTCAAACCCCCGGCAACTCCAACACTGCGCCTATATATATAGCGCCATTAGTGCTCGAGAAATTGCAATGCATTAGATGTGATTGATTAATAAATAGGGATTAATAAGATTAATCATTTGATTGATTAATCAATAATCAAATTATCGAGGCGCACAAATTAATGTTCCATTAGCTCGAAACTGGAACTACAGGTAGTAATGTAATGCAACGGAATATTTGCATAGCGCCTCTTGTGAAGAATCACTCAGAAGCGTTCAAGCTGCGATTACTGCGTATCGATAAAGAGAAGGGTTAATAATAATAATAATAATAATAATAATAATAATAATAATAATAATAATAATAATAATAATAATAATAATAATAATAATACACTTCTATAGCACCAGTTCTAATACTCAAGGGTATCAATCGATGGTACTTCAAATCCATCCGCAAAAGATCCAGATCATTCCAGAGATCAGTCAGAGGGAAAGAGTAAGACAGACTATGGAGGAAATGCTGATTGAAAGAAAGAAAAAGTTAGTTTAAGAAGATACGAAGAGTTAGTATAAGAAGCAGTAGCGTGCAGACAGGGGGCCGGCAGGGGCGGTGGCCCCTGCATCCACCAGATGGGGGCATCCAAACTGACTTGGCGACCTTTATCTTGCTCGTCAACACTTTTCCAAGGTCGCGGGGGGGGGGGGAGGGGCGTCCAAATTGAATTGACCCTGGGCACCACACCACCCTTGACACGCCACTGATAAGAAGACAATATAGATGACGCGTTTGAAGCCGCCGCCCCCAACCAACCCACCCTCCTTTTCCAACTGCCTGCACGCCTCCCGATTCCAGACTCCAGAAGGTGTCCTCCGACGTCCGCAGCTTCCATCGCTCCGTTTTCTTGTCGAATTCCACCTGGAACGTCTCCTTATCAGTCAGCTCATCTCGATTGGCTGTGACGTCGATACCTGGCGATTCGTTGAAAAAACAGATGTTTTAATTTAAGTAAGTAAGATACTGCTGGCAGGGGTCATTTGGGGGCGGGGGGTTTTTGATTTTAGGGAAAAATTTTTCGCCAATGTTTTGTTATTTAGCTACCAATTGGCTGGCAACACTGAAAGCAAAAAGGTCAGCCACAGCCCCTAAAGAAAGGAGTGCTTGATGTTGATGTCGAGTAATATCTGAAGTAACTAAAAGGACCGTTGTTGGGACCGCAAACTATAGGTTATTTGCCCCTGAAAAAACATTGAAATGACCTCTCAACAAATGGTTTGAACCCCATATTAAGCAGCTCCAGTGGAGGCTCCACGTGGAGGGCCGGGGGGACCCGTGCCCCCAGTGGACCCCTGTTGTTGGGACCTATAATCCTGGAGCATGTCTATGAGCAGTTCATAAAATTGACCTCAACGTATTAAAGAATCCTGGAGCCGCCACTGAGCAGTATGTATAAAAGCATATATATTAAGAATATATATATATATATATATATATATATATATATATATATATATATATGAGTATTTTAATGTTCAAACAGCATTTCATATTCTGCCCTTTCAGAGGTCAGAAAAGGCATGGACCATGTACAGATTCTAAGCCCCTCAATCCGCTAACTCTTAACGTGAATATAAAGTACAACACATAATTTATATAGGGCCGTTACTTTGAAACCGATTTCCAAGCAGAGGCCCAGGGCCAAGCGGTCCGTATGGTCCCCTCTCATGGGGCCTGGTAACTGTCATTTCTTTTAGTAGGGCCTCTGCGTGTTTCAACATTCGTTAAATTTTTCATATTCTACGCGTCGTCGGTTGTTCTATTCAATCTGCTGTCCGTTCAGTTAAATAGCCTATTAATATTCTATGAATTCGACGTTTATGAAAATGCTAATAGCAAGTGTAGCACTCCAAGCAAACAAAGACGAGCTAGTCAAGCAATACAGTGTAGGTCTATACTGTCTGCAATTTTCAGTTAGCATGTTTGCTCACTGGCGGTAGCACCGATGACTTTAATATCAAACGTCGGGGCAAAATATTGTCGAGTTCGATTGCTGTAAAAGTGAGCGAAGAAGCAGTTAAATTTCTACCTGTGGTTTATCATCTACGATCAACGGTATAGTCCGTGCTGTTTGCTTTTTTTTAATAGCCTAACTTCGCTCGTTTGATTTCTGCTTTGAACTATTGAAGCCCTAGTTGGGTTGTGACGAGAACCCAGTTTTAGACAGTGGCGGCTCCAGGATTTGGCAAGTGGGGGGCGTTGGGGTGGCAACTTCTAATCATGGGGGGCAACCATTTGTTGTGATGTATGTAGCATTAAGTATAGGGGGCCAACAGGGGGCCACTGGGGGGCCAGGCACTCAATAGGGGGCACGGGCCCCGGGGACCCCGGTGGAGCCGCCACTGGTTTTAGATCGACATAGGAGTCTGTCTGTGCAAACTGCTGGCAGCAATACGTGTGAATTAAATCTTAAATTAAATTAAATTATTTACTGCTTTGATATTTTCGCACCGAAACTTCACAGCCTGACGTTGTAATGACGTCATCGCGGAGTCATGCTGCGATGACGTCATCGCGTCAAAATATAAACGTTAGCGTCATCGCCGATAGACAGTCGAATACGAGATACGAATAATATCGATCGCCAAGATTCGAACCCGGGTAGACAAAGCGACTCTGCTCAACCGCTAAGCTCCCTACTGGGCTGGCAGCAGTGTATGTTTAACAAATACAGAACTGTGATTTTCTTGTGTGTAGACCAGAGGTTCCCAGCGTCCCCCACAAACCCCCCACAAGAGGTAATTAGAATTTTTAAGGGGGCAATTAGTAAGCTAAGTAAGCCTGTGGTTTTCACACAGGCTTAATTAGCCTCCTAAACCACTTAAAATCACATTATTATTATTATTATTATTATTATTATTATTATTATTATTATTATTATTCGAGTTACGAATATGGTTCTCACACAGCGTAGATCCTATTGAACCACTCTAAACCCTGTTGTTGTTGTTATTATTATTATTATTATTATTATTATTATTATTATTATTATTATTATTATTATTATTATTATTATTATTATTATTATTATTATTATTATTAGAGAGTTACGAATATGGTTCTAAACACTGTTGCGTAGATCCTATTATTATTATTCTAAACCTAAATTATTATTGTTATTATTATTCGAGTTTATTATTATTATTATTATTATTATTATTATTATTATTATTATTATTATTATTATTATTACCGAAGTCCCATGCTTTTCTGGATGTCTCTGTGAATAGCTGCACGAAATAGCGATCTTAGAGAGTTCCTGATTTTCTTTTCTTGTTTGTAGACCAGTGGTTCCCAACGTCCCCCCACAAACCCCACAAGAGACAAATAGAATTTTTAAAAGGGGACAATTAGAGGAACATTTGAAATATTTAACAGGGCAATTCGAGAACGTTATAGTAATAGTGACTCTTTGAAGCTAGCCTACTTATTAATTTTCTATAGGCCTCTCTAGCGCATTATATAAATATAATTATATATAAGAAATATTTTCTGTCACATAAATGGGAGTTCACTTGCTGACTAATAAGAATTATAAGTCACGGAGGCATAGGATTTTATTGATTTTTATGGCGGTACGGATTATAAAAGGTTTGAAACCACTGGTTGTAGACCAGGGGTGTCCAACTCAAATCAGAAGGCGGGCCGCATTGGACCACAAACCCAACGTCGCGGGCCGCACATGATTACAAGTACCGGTAATACCTTGGTCTAAGACTAAGTCTATAAGTCTAAGACTCTAAATTTAACAGTGTAAATTGAAAAAGTAGGTAAAGAACACAATGAAACACAGATTTACACATTGTTACTTATGCTTGTTCTATGTCCTTGTGGATAAGTAAGAAATTTGGTAACCTCCTAGTCCTAAAAATGACGGTAATAACCGGTCCTATAGCTAAAATTGTTATTTTTCCAAACTCGGTGGCGGGCCGGATGAAACTGTCCTGCGGGCCGGATCCGGCCCGCGGGCCGCCAGTTGGACAACCCTGTTGTAGACGATTGGAAAACTATTGATATTTTTGTTTATTGATTTCAAACCTTATCAAACTTCGAAACGCCTCTCTAAATACTGACTTTCGTCGATGGTCTCGGTGTATATTTGTATGGAAGTGTGTCTCCGTCTCTCTGTCCTGCCCCCCGTATCTGTGTCTAACAGGAAGCTTGTTTTTAGTTCGTTGTTGGCTAAAATCCACACGCTATAACTCAGCAGGCCTATCACAATGGATTACGGAAATTGTTCATGTTTAGGCCTACACCACAGCGGTCTAATTAATTATTGAAAACCGTGGCTTATACGCGTTCGTTCGTTTCATTTTTACCTTCACAGCGGTTCTCACACAGGGCAGTGACCGGAAGTCCCTATACTGAACCACTTTAAACCTTGTTACTGTATATTATCAAAATCAAGATCTTGGTGTTTGGAATAATGGAGGGAACGAACAGAAGGGGCAGACCACACAGAGAATGGGAGGACCACATTGCGAAGTGGGGCGGATACAGCCTACAAACAAAAGCTAAGCTATGCCGCGCAAAAGAGAGAGGTGTGGGACACACTAGTGGAAAAGGCACAGGGAACCTACGGGCGTTGAACCTATGGTTGTTGTTGTTGTTGTTGATGATGATGATGATGATGATGATGATGATGATGATGATGATGATGATGATGATGATGATGATGATGATGATGATGATGATGATGATGATGATGATGATGATGATGATGATGATATTATATTATATTATTATATTTCATTGTATTATATAACCGACTGTGTCAATATCAATACAGTGATTTACAGTGGTTTTTAGACGAGAGACTCGTTTAGCTGCCAGAGAATGTGTCTTTTTCAGCGTCGCTTTAGTTCCGCCCAAGACCCCACTGAGGAAATTGAAAAGAGGCTTCCACAGAGACGCATTCTGTTCTTTATAAGTGATGGTGGTCCCCAATTCTGAAAGCCTGACTGCGCCACAGATCTCAGCCCATCCAATCCAATCCATCCGCATGGTGTAGTGCGTTCTAAGTGAAATTCGCCTGCCCTATATAAGGACCCGCATCGTTTGGATGACGGTTTATATTGAATGACAGATGATAATTTGAGTGACAAAGTGCAGAGCAAAATTATCATCTGTCACATTTATCCAACAGGGTTACGCGTCACTTAAACCCGCGTCAGTTAAACCCGCGTCAGTTAAACCCGTTGTGATAATACAGGCGTCACTTAATTAACCCCTTAACCGTGTATTTAACTGTAACTCAATGTAAAATGGACGGATATATCCGGGATCTCCAGTTAAGGGGTTAAACCCGCGTCAGTTAAACCCGCGTCAGTTAAACCCGTTGTGATAATACAGGCGTCACTTAATTAACCCCTTAACCGTGTATTTAACTGTAACTCAATGTAAAATGGACGGATATATCCGGGATCTCCAGTTAAGGGGTTAAACCCGCGTCAGTTAAACCCGCGTCAGTTAAACCCGTTGTGATAATACAGGCTTCACTTAATTAACCCCTTAACCGTGTATTTAACTGTAACTCAATGTAAAATGGACGGATATATCCGGGATCTCCAGTTAAGGGGTTAAACCCGCGTCAGTTAAACCCGCGTCAGTTAAACCCGTTGTGATAATACAGGCGTCACTTAATTAACCCCTTAACTGTGTATTTAACTGTAACTCAATGTAAAATGGACGGATATATCCGGGATCTCCAGTTAAGGGGTTAAACCCGCGTCAGTTAACCCCGCGTCAGTTAAACCCGATATGATAATACCACGGTCGTTGATTGCATTTAGATAATTACAACTTGTTTATCGAACTCTGGGTGCGTTTATGATAATAGCGGAAAGAACGCGGATACAATTGGAAAACATCAAAAGGTATTCGCCGCTCAATTTGCCGCCCCCTTCGGTGTGCCCCCCATGGCTCGAACCATTATAGCCACATACACTGTAGGACGCTACGCTACTGCCTATATAGCATAGGCGGCGCACTCCTATCGGCCCCGTCGGCCCAGGCCGGGTTTTTGAAGGTACCCCGGCCCGCCATAGGTCGGGCCGGGGTACTTTTTAGGAAGTAAGAACTGAAGAATTGCGATTCTTTAAATTGTTTGGTTAAATTTTCACTTCGAATTTCGAAAAAAGCCGCTGTCGCTGGAGGGCGAATGTTCTGCCGAATAGGGCTTTAGAGTTGCAAGATCAGATAAGATCAGATAGGCATGTCATAATCTCATTTAACTCGAAGGCGTCAAACACGGCAGTCATAATCTTATTAGATTTCACAGCTGCTGTCGCGGGAGGAGGAATGCACTGCCCAATAAGGCTTCATAGTAGAAAGATCAGATAAGATCAGGCAGGGGTCATATACACCTTTAACCCGAGGTGTCAAACGCAGCAGTAACGTACGTCTATAAGTTAACATTAGATTAAAAGACGGCGGAAGACCCTTTGACGAACCAAGTGGGGCAGTGGCGGCTCTAGGATTTGGCAAGTGGGGGGCCGTTGGGGGGCAACTTCTAATCATGGGGGCCAACCATTTGTTGTTTAATGTATGTAGCATTAAGTATAGGGTCCCAACTGGGGGGGCCACTGGGGGGCCAGGCTCTCAATAGGGGCACGGGCCCCCCTGCCCCCCGGTGGAGCCGCCACTGAAGTGGGGAGACGGTGGGCGAAAAGGCGAAGGGCAGCAGAGGGCACCAGGGAAGCAGTAGAGGGCGCGGGAGTGTTTCACCGAGAGATGGTAGTCGGATTTGGGTCCCGATCGAAAGTGATCAGTTAGAGCTTCACCGTGTTTGCATAAATTGCGGAAAGCAATCTAACGACTTCAGGGATTGATTCAATCGTTCAACAGACAACAGCGCTTCGCCATCGACACAATGGACAAGTTTGTTGTTAAACGTCGTAAACTGATTGTACTTCAGATACAACATCTGCGCAAATTATTCCATAGTGATGAGTGTAGGACTAGGACTATGCTACGAAAAACTATAATCATATAAATCTCAACACTAGACATGGTCACCCCCAAGATTTATGGACTCCCCGAGTTGTTTTTCGCCATAGTTTTCATCCTTCCCAACTATTGTATGGAGCCTTATTCTTGATTTTATATCTTCTTGCTGACTGCCTGTGCTTTCAATCACACCTTCAACACATCTGAATGGCCTGACTCTTTCTATGTTTTTGTCCATTCATTGTAATATTCACGATTTTTGTATTCCCTTTCGTTGATAAAAAACCTTCTTAAAACGTTTCTTTTGTTATAAATCACAATTGAAAATGCATTTTGGCTATCTACTGTAAGTTAGTTAGGCACCTCGACCCTCAACGACCGCTGCCGTTATATAGTAAACGGGCCGGGGTACTTTTATTGATGCCTCTGCTATATAGTATGATGTTGGTACGCCTCGAGTGGCGCGGGTTTAACTGATGCGGGTTTAAGTGACACCAAATCATCAACAGGGAATAAATAATGCAGTCACTGAAATAATACTGTACTTTGAAAGGGAACAATTGCTCTGAAGGGAATTTGTTTCTGATAAATATCATGACGACGACGACGACGATGATGATGACGACGATGATGATGATTGCGATGATGATGATTGCGATGATGACGACGACGACGATGATGATGATGATGATTGCGATGATGATGATGATGATGATGATGATGATGATGATGATGATGATGATGATGATGATGATGATGATGATGATGGCGATGGTGATGATGATTATGGCGACGACGACGACGATGACGATAATGATAGCATTCGATCAGATAAACTTTCCCTCGCTCAACAACTGTGATGCGTAACAACGCGTTTGTTTGCACACAGGTCTACAGTACACAGTCAGTACACAGTCAGGCCTACACTCTACAGATTGCAATTAATAATTTACTGCCGACGAAATCAAACAGTCGAAAATGAAATAAGGGCGTTTAAAAAAACAGAAGCCATAAAATCAAAATACTGTAAAAAATGCCGTTATCTTTTGCTTTTCGCCAGTTACTAATAACTTAATTTTGTGAGAAAAAAACAGCACATAATTGAATCACATTTCATTTTGAGACGTTCAGGGCGTCTGAAATTGCTCTCAATAATTTGCGGAGTTTACTTTATGAATTTCTCAGCAGTGATACTGCGTCTGGATAGTGTTAATACGACAGTTTCAGTTGTTACTGGTATAGTCAACAGGGGCGTAGCCAGAAATTTGAATTTTTTGGAGGGGTATAAATTTGGGAGGTATATATTGTTATATAATATATAAATAATTATTATATATATATGTGTGTGTGTGTGTTATATATACTGTATTATATATACTGATTCTTGGGAGTATATATACCGATATTACCCCGTCGATACGCCCCGATAGTCGATTGTCCGGCCTGATACCCTATATCTGACCTGGATCTTATAATAATAATAATAATAATAATAATAATAATAATAATAATAATAATAATAATAATAATAATAATAATAATAATAATGTGATTTTAAGTGGTTTGGGAGGCAAGAAAGCCCGTGTGAAAACCACTGAATTGTGTTACTGTAATTTGGCTTGCCATCGGCTGATGTTTCTATGCATTGAGAAGTGGCGCTATAGAAGTTTAAAATTAGCTTAGCTCTGCACGCGTCACTGTACCAGCCAGGAAGTACTTGGACTATATGACTGCGGTCATCTAGTGCAAGAGGGTCGTGAGTCATGAGTCATGGAGTCACGAGTCATGAGTCATGGGGTCGTGATTCAAGGCACTAGGTGAACGTGTCATCACGACGTCATGACGTGACGTGATTGAGTCGGTTCCCCTTTATATTTCCTGTTATAATGTCTTCCTGTTACGAAGAAGAGAGAGAGAGAGGAAAAGAGCAAAAGGACAAAGAATAAAGTGTACACAGACAATGAGAAGCGACAAGAACTAAGTAAAATCTCGTTAATTTCTAAAGCGCTTTCAAAAGATGCACCGAAGTAGCTCCTTATTCCTACGCGCTCAATCTCAAATGAAGTAGCTATAGCCAAAGGTGGGTCATTCATGCCGGGTCATTTAATCAAAAGGGCAAGTGGGCAGGATGCTATAGCTATGGAGGAAATGATTTTATAAAGAGAAATGATTTTAGTTTAGAAAGAAAACAGGAGGAGATGTTGCAAGAAGGGGAAAAATTGTGACTCAGAGTTTGTTATTTGGCTTTGATGTAGACAGCGAAGGGATATTGGAATTGAGTTCCAAAGCTCAGGTGCCGCATATGAAAAGCACGATTGCAAATTTTGAGAGATGATTGATTCAGAGGTCGAAGGAGAGTTACATGTGAAGAGGATCTAGTAGATCCAGGTTGTTGTGGAATTATCAGATTTCTTAGGTAGACTGGTTTTGATGTATGAAGTGAGTTATAAGTCATCGATATTATTTTATATTCAATGCGTTCTGTTATTTTGAGCCAGTGGAGAGATTTGAGTAATGGTGTAATGTGGCAAAATTTAGGCGATTTAGTTACTGCACGAGCTAAGGCATTTTTGAATCGATTGGAGTTTACATATGGAAGCCTTTGGAAGATTGTGAAACAGTGAGTTGCAGTAGTCTAACTTAGAGTGAACTATTGAAGTGGCAATAGTGGAAGCAGTTTTAATATCAAGGTAGGGACGAAGGCGACGTAGATCACGAATGTGAGCATAACAGGTTTTTGATAGTTGAGATATGTGAGCTTCAAAATTTAGGGAGGAGTCAAAAGTAAATCCAAGATTTTTGCAGTTGGAACAGGGGTTATTATTGTATCTGGGGCTAAAATCAGTGTGGGATTTTCAATTTTTTGGGCAGTCCAAATAAGAGAAATTCTGTTTTGGAGGGATTGAGGGCAAGGAGATTAGCTGACATCCACGATGAGATTGACAAAAATGCTGATTCTAGTTCAGAGATTGATGCCTTAAAGGAAGATGAAGTAAACGAAAGAAATAATTGAGTGTCATCTGCATAAAGTTGATGATTCAATTTGAGAGAGTTGATTAAGGATGACAGTGGGGTAGTGTAGAGACTGAACAAAACCGGTCCAAGGACAGATCCTTGTGGTACTCCATAGTATAGATCGGAAGGTGATGAAGTTTGATTCTGGCATGAAACTTGAAAAGATCTAGATTGGAGATAGGATTGGAACCAGCGGTGAGCTACAGAAGATATTCCAAACCAGAGGGAAAGGCGTTTCAGTAGGAGTTTGTGATCTATAGTATCAAAGGCAGCAGAAAGATCAAGGAGACAGAGACCAGTAACTCGTTGAGAGCCAATGGCAGTGAGGAGTTTGTCATAAAAATGTATGTGAGGACGGTTTCTGTTGAATGATGTTTTGTATAAGCGGATTGGTGAGTGTTGTAAAGAGTTTTTTGACAAATGCTCAGTTAGTCTGGAAAGAACGATTTTCTCTGTGAGTTTGGAGAGGACAGACAGGTTTGAAATGGGGCGATAATTGTTGAGATCCTCTCTGTCAAGGTTTGGTTTTTAAGAAGTGGAGTTACGAGGGAATTTTTAAATGAGGATGGGAATGTGCCTGTGAAAGAGATAAATTGATAATTTTTTTAATAGTTGGTACTAGGGCAGAGGCACACTGTTTGAGAAGAGAATTGGATCAAGACTGCATTGCTTGTTTGGAAAGGACTGCAGGAGTTTAGATACTTCTTCCTCAGTCACAGGAGTGAAGCAGGAAAAATTGGAAGGAGCTTCTGATGGTGATGAGTGATGTGGAGATGTTTTTTGATTGGTCATGGTAGATTTTAGATTGGTGCGGATCTTAGAGATTTTTCCGGAAAAAATTAGCAAATGATTCAAGAAATGGAAGAAGAGGCTTTGCTTTATTGCGGTGGAATAGACAATTCACAGTGTTCCAGAGTTTACGAGGATTTGAGCTGTTGGATGCAATTAAGTTAGAATAATACTTCTTTTTTTAAAGACTAAAGACAACATCGAACTGACAGAGAAACAGAGAAGAGTGGAAATCCATGGTCGCCGACATAGCAACAGTGGCGGCTCCACCGGGGGGTCAGGGGGGCCCGTGCCCCTATTGAGTGCCTGCCCCCCCCAGTGGCCCCCAGTTGGGACCCTATACTTAATGCTACATACATTAAACAACAAATGGTTGGCCCCCCATGATTAGAAGTTGCCACCCCAACGGCCCCCCACTTGCCAAATCCTAGAGCCGCCACTGCATAGCAATGCATGGCACAAGAAGGAGGAGAAAAAGAGGAGGAGGACGACGACGAAGATGAAGAAGAAGAGGAGGAGGAGGAGGAAGAAGAAGAAGAAGAGGAGGAGGAGGAAGAAGAAGAAGAGGAAGAAGAATACTGAGTCAGTGAGGAAGTTAGGCGTCACCAAAGTCAACGCCAGGTAATAGACGTGACTGAATGACAACGACGTCACGGTACAGAGAACCTGTGAGAGACAAATCGAGAGGTAGCATATAATTTGCCCCACAGAAACTATTTTACTGGTTCTAACTTACGTAATTTTATCTATCTGCAGGTCAGATTAAACATGCATACTAACCATGGCGGAGTGGCGGAGAGTCACTTGAGTTGAATATACAGGGTGGGCCAAAAAAACCGGTACCATCCTGTTTCATTGTAAACATTTTCACAACCTCTGGCTCTGAGTCAATATGCATGAAATCTGATGTCCTTCTGAAGTGTTATATTCTCAGTGCAGATAGATAGATAGACAGACAGACAGACGGACAGACAGACAGACGGACGGACAGACAGACAGACAGACTGACTGACTGACAGACAGACAGACAGATAGATAGATAGATAGACAGACAGATAGACAGACAGACAGACAGACAGACAAGTACCTTGTTTGATGGACGCCATCTTGCCATTGTGAGCGACCAGGTAAACCTGAGGCTGGCTGTCTTCGATGGTGAACAGTTCGTCCTTGCCGATCGTCTTGTTCCTGCCCTGCATCACCGCGTCCCTCCCGACGGCCGTCAGGTACTTGCCCTGCGAGTCCTTCAGCGCCATGCCCGAGTGCTGCCCGGACTTTATCTCGAGCGTGAACAGCGTGTCGTCGTTCGGCGCCGCGACCAGCGTACCGTCGCGACTCAGGTACCGGTTGTCGCAGGTACGGATGCAGTACCGGCCGTCGAAGTACTCGACGGTGATGAGGGCGTCCTCGCCCCACGGGATCACCTCCGTCACCTGCAACCGGTTGTTGTCGGCGTCCAGGCGGGCGTACTTCTGCCGGTTGACGTTGCGCAGGTTCAGCTGCGGATGGACGGCCAGGTGGACGTACCACCAGTCCAGTCCGCCCGGTTGCTTGGCGGAGCACTGGACCTGGTCCTCGTCGGCGCCGCCGAAGTAGTACCCGGTGGGCCAGGTTGGCGATCGCCCAGCGTCCGGAACCATCGCCGGCGTAGTAGATGACGAACTTCTCGAACTCCCCCCGTCGCTCCGCCTCGCAGGTGACGTTGCCCTTCTTGTCGCCGCTCAGGTAGCGGCCCAGGTGGCTGCGCAGGTAGACGGTCTCGTCTTCGTTGGGGTCCTGTTCGATCGTCCACTGCTGTTTCTTTCGCAGGGTCGTCGCCGAGGCGTTGATCTTGAAGCCGAACGACTCGGCGGTCAGGTATTTGCCGTGGCAACTGACAAGTCCCACCTTCCACTGCAATCCAAGTCCAGACCCTCCTCCTCCTCCTCCTCTTCCACCGCCGCTCATTTTTCCAGTTTCAGGGAAATGTAATATACCTAGACCGCCCTTCCTTTAGAACGCCTTAATGATATCCGATAGCGTCTTTGTTCCAGATTCAATTAAAGCGTAATTCTTATAGCGCCAATTTCTAAGACGTTATTTGTTTTAACGTTCGCGGTTTCTAATTCGACTATAAGACTAAGCAACGTATTTCTCGGCTTCCTCTTTCTAAGCACTCGCTTTTAACATCGCTTTTAACATAGGCCTATATACGCGGAGACCGATTGGTCACTTGTTCAAAGGCGCCTTTCTCTTTGAAGAAGCCGTTTTAGCGGTCACGCATCGACGGCTCGGCGACGCCGGGCGGAGGGCATTCGCACGTCGACTCCGAAGGTATAGGCACCTTGTTGTCATCACCGGCGGCGCCCTGCCCTGCGCGGCGAAGTGTAACCGAACGCCTAAAAAACGGTGTTGAAGCTGTTTCCACGCGAAAACTGCTGGTCGACCTTGTACAGACTCGAAGGCCTAAACGACGCCTATAGCGGACTAAATGCAGACTCAACACAGAAGGCGGATATGACGACAGACCATGCTGGTGGTTTAGGCTAATTAAGACATTATTACGCTCTGAAAAATGCTAAAATAGTTAAATAGTTAGCCATAACTTATAGTATAAACATATATATATAGCTAATCAATTCCTACCCTGACCCTGATAAAAATTTATCTTCGGTTTTACACGAATTTGACGACCAGTGCAGGCCCCAATTTGGGGGGGGAATGTTGGTCCAGTTGGACTTGAATTTGTGGCTATTGCAACAAAGGATTTCACACGTTACTCGATGTTGACGATAATTATTATTATTATTATTATTATTATTATTATTATTATTATTATTAATTATTATTATTCACAATAAATCTAAACGCGCGAATGATATTAAAAAATCCAAGCGAAGCCGATCCTAGAATTAAAATGTTCACGTTTGCGAAAACATCATCTAACATACAGCGCCATTCAGTGGCGGCTCCACATGGGTGGGGGCTGGAGGCCGTGCCCCCTTATTGAATGCCTGGCCTCTGTTGGAACCCCATATTTACTACTACGTATCTATCATCAAATGGTCGACCCCCATGCTTAGAAGTTGCCACCCCAACGACCCCATGCACTTGCCAAAGTCTGGAGCCGCCACTGGCGCCATTTAGTAATGTCCCTGGCATCAGTCGATGGTCGCTCCTTGATTGGATGCAAATGCAAATGCAAGAGATTTCTCAATTAAAATTATTGTTCCAGGAGAAGAGTGTCATCTTAAACCCCTTAACTGGGTATCACTGACATGGCCATCCAGGTTTTTCAAGATTGAGTTACAGTTAAATTCAACCAGACTGGGGGTGGGGAGGGTTGAGATCAGGCTTGACATGGCCACCGGGATAGGTTGTTTCAAGATAGAATGGGCCGCCGGCTGAAATGAAAAACATATTTTTTAAGAGGTTAAAAGATTTGAAAATCTAGAAATCTAGGTTTATCTCGATATCTCTTGAAGTTTGGCGTCTCTTTTTATTGCGATCATATTAGAGCCAAAAACTGTGAGTCTCTGAAGTTGCCACCCCAACGACCCCGTGCACTTGCCAAAAACTATATTTAGGTCCCTGGTCGATTCAAGCTATCTAACGAGTGACGGCTGTGTTGCCCCACGCCTTACGTCTTCCAATCGCATCGTCCGCTGAACCGCTGACTGATCAATCAATCAATCAATTCAATCAATCAGTAGCGCCACTATCATAATGCTTCAGCCGATGGCGCACCAAATCAAAACAAATAGAGCCAGGTCAATCCAGAAGACAATCGAAACGGCGGGAGAGTAATTAAGGGGGCGGGGTAAGCCAAGTCAAAGAGATGTGTTTTAAGGCCAGATCTGAAAGATGATAAGTTATTAGTTTTTTATCGTGATTGATTTTGCACGACTCATCGCATAGATTAGCATCATTAATTAGGGTGGGTCAGTGACGGGGCAAGTGGAGGGGAGCCATTGGGGGTGACAACTTCTAATCATGGGGGCCAACCATTTGTTGTTAGGTATGTAGCTAAGTCTAGGGTTCCAACAGGAGGGTGCTGGCCAGGGGCAGTGGAGCCGCCAGTGGGTGCCTGGGTGGTCGGTTTAAAATTATTTCGTTTTTCATTTCGTTCCGAAATTAGGAGTTTTGCAACCCCTCTGCCAGAATGGACCCAGAACTTAATGGGACTCCGTTTTTAAAAGACCCGCTGGAGATCTGTAGTCAACTGAAAGACTCGCTCGCGGTGCAGGATGTTAAAACCCAATCATTGAATTCATGCTGAACAACGTTTCAATGATGTGAAGCTCGTAATAATTAGGCCTATGTACGTTAAAATCACATTGACGATTTCCTGCATCTGGCTGTAAATAATAATCTGTTCTGCTAGGCTCAGCATTTAGGACTCGTCCATATAGTAGGCCTACCTACGCCAAAACCATATTTTCAACCCCCACCTTTTCCACGCCGTATATACGCAAAATCTCCTAAAACCAACCAGGGATATTTTTACACCCCTCCACTAACACCCCAGTATGAGACCGGCACCCCTC
Source organism: Metaphire vulgaris (assembly GCA_018105865.1). Classification (NCBI taxonomy): domain Eukaryota; kingdom Metazoa; phylum Annelida; class Clitellata; order Crassiclitellata; family Megascolecidae; genus Metaphire; species Metaphire vulgaris. The sequence continues at coordinate 3,603,648 of CM030846.1, forward strand.
CCCATCTGTCAGCCGGGGAGGGGGATGACCTTTTTGTTTGTCATTTACATGTGGTTATATGGTTTATTTTATAGTTCAGATTTAGACCCACCCAAACTATTTAAAATCAAATTCCTGGCTACCCCTGATACCGACACCCCCCAAATTGATAATTCTAGAAATAATCACGAATCCAACCCTCTGCCCCTCAGTGCGTGCGTACTAAATGGATGAACCTGTAAGCTAAGTTGAATAACTCCAGATGTGTAATCTTGAATGAAACGAACAGAATGTATCAAGTGAATATTTCGCCAGTTTCTCTGAGATTTACAAGTAAGAAACGGTTCTGCGATGCATTGTTCAGATAGTCAGTATATGAGTTTATTTGCTATACACTGTCTTTGCCAGACTCCGTCTTAAACCTAGCAGTTTTTTTCCAAATTAGACAAGGCTATTTTTAAAAACTGAAAAATCAATTAACCTATTTCGTAACATGATTACATCTTCCGCTAAAAGACAGAGCTAATCAATAAATAGGTTTATTTACAGAAGCAAATGAACTGCAGATTCGAATGAAAACGCTAAAGAATTAATTTACATTCTCAAGACTGTCGGCAAAAGCTAATGGGCAACAGAACACATATGTACAGTGGCGGTTCCACGTGGGGGATGAGTGGGAATGGATCTCCCCCACCGGACTTTCGGACTTATTTTTTGGCTTGTGAAACCATATCAAATTTTGGGTACAAGTCTAGTAAAACTAATCTGCAAATGACCTTTTTTCTATTAATTCATTTCATCCCCCCACCAAGAAATCCTGGAACCGCCACTGCACATGTAGGCTACGCAGCAGCGACGACAGTCTTAAGCCACAGGGGGAGTTCCGGGGGACTCGGGCTCCCCTTATTGAACGCCTGGGTCCCCAGTGGCCCCAGACTTTAGTGCACATTCATTCTAAACAACTAGACTAATCCAGGTTTATGATAAATAGTTGGTCCACCTGTTTAGCAGTTGACACCTCAAAGCCCCCCGCCGCCGCCCCTCCCCCCCCCAACTGGCTAAATCTTGGAGCCGCCACGGGTGTGAAAAACCCACAAGCAATGCAAAATACAGAGTTCGCATATGTGTGCCAATTTGTACCAAATCTCCTGCTCAAATTGCTGAATGCAGACAACGTCGTTGAATATATTTACAGTAACATCTTAGCTGTGTGTGTGTGTGTGTGCGTTGTGTTTGTTTATAGACGCGTCCGTACCAAAACGTCTATAATATTAGTAGCACATCCCTGAGCAGTTCTTTATAAAACAGCGAATAGCAAAGTGGCAAACAACAGTTGCACCGCTGTCCTTGTCTTCATTCGCCTCAAATGTCGGGCAGAAGCAACACTATAGAACACAACATACTCGGCATAAAAGCAGGTATAGTCGTTCAATATTCTGTATTTAAAAGCTTCCAAGTATCAATAAATTTGAAGAATTCTTGCACAATTCACCGTTATCTTCAGGAGCGGTTCAAGTACAGCCCTCGATTTGACTACTGTGCCAGGGTGGACGGTAAGTAATTCCAACCAGCCTCTGAACCAGAGGTGTCAGCCCATGGCCTTGGTCTTGGCATTCCTTAACCCCTTAACTGGGTATTTAACTGTAACTCTATGTAAAATGGACGGATATATCCGGGGTCTCCAGTTAAGGGGTTAAGGACACGTTACAAGTCGTTGGTCCTGGTCCTGGCTCTTGAGTCCTTGGTCCTGATGGTTGAGTCCTTGTTAACATCCCTGCACCGAACACCATTGGCTTAGCCACAAGGGGCCCGATCCCCCCAATCAATTCGAACTGGAACAGGCCATGGGATTTTGTGTAAGATCGTTGAGTAGTTGGGGGTGGTGGTGGTGGTGGTGGTGGGTAAGGGTAGGTAGTGGAGAATGTACGAAAATTCAAAGAGCCTCAAACGATGAGGGTTTTTTGTTGACTTAGCATTTTTAAACCAACATTGCCACAGCCATGGTGAAGGATCTGTGCTTTTCAAAGATATATTGAAACACAAGAAGCATCAAAGAAGTCTATTGCACTATTTTATTCCATACAGGGGTATTTGTACACCCCTAGCACCCCCCAACATCCCCGATTTGAGGTCGACACCCTCAAAAAAAAATTTGGTAATGTGACAATGTTATGCATACAAAATGCATACTAATTAGCTCAGGACACCCCCCCCCCAATTTGAGGTCGACACCCCCCAAATTCACAATCCTAGAAGTATCCCTGATTCCATATCTAGGGGAATGCTTAGTTTCAGTCATTTGCAGATCTCCCTCCACAGATTCAGCCACTCAATTCCCTAGATTTGAGATGTAATATTGTAGATTAAACCCTATTTGAAAAAATCCAGTGTTATCGTTACCATTCTGGACGGTGCAGAGTGGTCCGGTCCAGCCTTTTCTGCAGCTGCATTGACCAGTCTCTGGGTGGCAGGTTGCTCCGTTCTGACATTCGCATGACAGCTGACAGTTCGGTCCGTACGTTCCTCCACTGCAGTCTAATCACAGTTTTCAAACATTTACAACCAGAAACGGTGGTTTTTAAAGAAAGCAGTGATTTCCATCAGCAGGATTGAGGCCAACAGACAGACAGACAGGCAGACAGACAGACAGACAGAGACACAGAAAGAGACACTGAGAGACAGAGACAGACATGACAGAGACAGACCCAGACACTGAGAGACAGAGAAAGAGAGAAAGAAGTATGTTGGCACAATTCTGCACAGCATAACAGTACTCAGAACTGAATTACAACTGATGAAGTACCGGAACTTGTGCTTGATAGAGCTTGTCCAACATAGACCGGTACTGTCATCTGACTGATCAGTCTGATATACAGGATTTGGACTTGGTGCACCATCAGTTGATACTTCAGTACCTTCTTACGAAGTGGCGCTATAGAAGTTGATTATTGGAGTGCATAAAAGTTCTATCAACTTGTTTCCTTAAGACTGCTGGATTCGAAGTCCACTGCTACAGCAACACTGCAAATATTCATCCGATATAAGTTTACAATTTCTACTGAATTAAAACATTTACAGAACTGTGTTTAAATTTGAATTTCGAATATGATCTTGCGACCACTGAATCCGTAAGTTATATAATTGTTCTTACACTTGTTGCAGTTTGACCCTTCCCTTCCTGGAGGACAATTGCACTTCCCGCTGACAGGACTGCAGCCGGCGGTGGAGTTGTCACACTGACAGTGTTTTGCACAGTTCACGCCATGATAACCAAAATCACAAACTAAAGCAGAAGTTAAATAATTCTTCTAAAACAGTGTTTATTCTAGCCACCTTGACATTGGGGGATTTTGAAATGTTTGGGGGCAAGGTCTGAGTCTTCAAAAACCTTGACAAGCAAAAAAGAAAAAATGCTATCTTCCTTCTGAAATGTGGTGACAAGCAAAAACAAGAAAAGCTCATCCTTCATCCTTCCTAATAGTTTTTACCCTCCTCAAATGCCCTGGCAAGCAAAAATTGTCATCCTTACATTTTCCCCTTTCCAAAAAAGCCCTCCAGTCGTCACACTTTTTGGGGAAATTTCCATCCCCCAGCCAACATAAAAAATTTTGGGGGAATCTTAAAACTGGGGAGGAATTCCTCCCCCCAGAGAAGGCCTAGAATAAACACTGCTTCTAAAATATTTAAAACAATACCATACGACATCATTGAAAACAAAACTAAAGCTATATATAATAAATTGATCAAGCCAATACTAATATACGGATCAGCATGCTGGATCATAAAGAGGAAAGATGACAGAAGATTAATGACTGCAGAAATGAACTGCATGGCTAAGAAGAATAGCAGGAGTAAGAAGAAGAAGACAAAGAATAAGAAACAAAATGAATAAATTGAGCCTGACACTGACTGACTCTGACACAGCAAAACTGGCAGCAAACTCACATTTCAAGGGATAAGTGGATTACGATACACTAATAAAAGTCTAACCACTGGTACATCAATCCCCAGTGATAGAGAGACAGACAGACAGACAGACAGACAGACTGACAGAGATAGAGAGAGGCTAACCTCTGGTACATCGATCCCCAGTGAAACCAGCACTACAAAGGCACCGACCATCGGCAGGATCACATCTAGCAGCACCAGCACAATCACACCGGTGCCGACAATATTCTCCATAGGTGTTTCCTGCACAGACTGTGCCAAGAAAACACAAACAGCACAGACAATTAATTAACTAACTATCACTTCTTAAATCCCCGATTGAAAACTGGATCGAAAGTTAAAGAAAGATTCACTTCAAAACCAAGTTTTCGATTATCATTTCAAGAAATAACCGCAAAAACTGAACTGAGCACAGAAGAACAACAGCAGCGTACCAAACTCGCAACGCTGCCCGTACCACCCCGGGGCGCAGTCACAACATCCGGTCACCGGATCACACGAAGCTCCATTCTGACAGTCGCACGCGTGCAAACAGTTCGGTCCAAATCTTCCCGGCTCGCATTCCTTCTCGCAGAACGCTCCGGTTAATCCAGCTCCGCACTGGCACGATCCGGTTGCTGGGTCGCACTGGTCGCCTGATTTGCATTTGCAGATTTCTTTGCAGTCTTGACCAAATCGACCTTCAGGGCAAGCTACAGAAATAAAAATATAAATGCAGTTCATCCTGTATACTAATATGCATGTATGTACATGCATCCTGTATACTAATGTATGCATCCTGTATACTAATATGCATGTATATATAATGTATGTATATATAATGTATGTATGTACATGTAATGTATGTATGTATATATAATGTATATATGTATATATAATTTTTAGAACAAGATTATAGCCCCATCTTTTTGACCTGGCTTATCCACCATAGACTGGCACCCGTTTGTCTGCCCGGATACCCTGGTCTTAACCTGGATCTTTAATGATTAGGATTTTGGTGTGCCATAGTTGATGCTTCTTTGCATTATGAAGTGGCGCTATAGAAGTTCAAGATTAGATTAGATGTATGTATGATTATGTACATATAATGTATAATAATATGATTGTTTCTAAATTAAAAATGCTCAACATTGATTGTTATCTGCTTCTTCTCTAGCTGCCCTGTATCACTGCATTGGTGACCATGGACCTCTAAGCCTCCCTGTCGTTTGGCTGTTATCAGCGGCGTAGCTAGGAATTTGATTTGGGGGAGGCTATAAATCTTATCAAGTCATTGATATTTCAAAATCAAAACATACGTTAATGTCCCAAGTGTGAACAAAACATAACACATTTAAGGTAGACTGATTTTGGGGTATATATACCAATATACCCCCGCCCGCCCCGTCGCTACGCACCGTTGATTGTTATCAATAAAATGCTAAATACTGCAAAACTATGCACAGTTCATTCAAAGTTCCTTCTTTGACTTACTTTCTTCACAAAATTCTCCAGTGAAGCCAGCTGCGCAGTGACATGTACCGGTGACGTGATCACAGCGAGCATTGTTATGGCAGTTGCATGGCAACGAGCAGTCGTCGCCATGGTAACCGTCAGGACACGGTCGACTACATCTGGCACCAAGCCACCCAGGCGGACATGCACACCGGCCAGTTGAAGCATCACATGTTGCACCGTTGTCGCACTGACAACGCTCGTTGCAACCAATGCCAAATTGATTTTCTGGACATGCTGAACACAAAATGGTAACAAAGGATAACTTAATAATCAGAGAATTTTTTTGTGTTGTCATTTAAAAAACCATCTTCGCTAAATTAATGTTGGCAGAACTAAAATCGCTAACTATCCACAAAACCAATGCCCACATAATTGCAGAAACACTAAATTCACACAAAACGCAAGACAAAGCTAAGTTGGACCAAAATTTCTACTCTTAGTAACCCTAAAGACCATGCTTCAAGGCGTTAACCCCTTAACTGGGTATTTAACTGTAACTCAATGTAAAATGAACGGATATATCCGGGGTCCCCAGTTAAGGGGTTAATAATCAACGTCATGGTTACTAGGCTGTCCAAAGTTTGTGGGTCTGTCTGAACAAATTTGCACAAACCAGAGAGAAACGTTGAACAGATCAAGAGAGGTGCGGCATTACTCTGCTAACCACCAATGTGTCTGTCTATACATACTCAACATACTCTGTCCATACAACTCAACAACAACTTGACTAAGTTCTTTTTCTAGGCAGCTCTTTCAATTATATCACACCCCTGAAATTAAGCCAAGTAATATTAAGACTCGATTGCTTTCTGTGTATCTGATTCATTTAGCTCTACTCTTTACATCTCCAAAAGTTTGCAGTGGTCATCAGTCAGTAATACCTGTACATTGGCACACTATAGCAGCACAAGAGGTCGCAAATGCAAATTGTTTAAGCAGAGGGGGGCTCCAGGAAAGAAACATTTTTTAGCACAACGGTTGTGGACAAATGGAACAGTTTTGACAAGGTGGAAATGACAGTTGAAACAGTAAACGGATTCAAAAGCTAGCTCAGAAAACTAGGTTATTGAATGCGGAGGTTTACAACAGTGGTTTTCACAAAGTTAGCCTCCTAAACCACTTTAAATCACATTATTATTATTGTTATTGTTATTATTATTATTATTATTATTATTATTGTTATTATTATTATTATTATTATTATTATTATTATTATTATTATTATTATTATTATTATTATTCATACGAATGCTGCAGGGCTACCATCTGTTGAATGTAAAAGCAATTCCTTTCGGCTGTCAATGTCAAAACATTTGCATGTCAATTATAGCTATCATTATTAATGAACAATGCCTTGTGTGCAGTTTGGTCCCATTAGTCCTGGTTTACAGAAGCATTTTCCTGTCACGTGGTGGCAGAAGCTGTTGGTTTCACATCTGCAGATGCCTACACAGCTTTCTCCAAATGTTCCAGAGGGACACACTTGAAAGAAAAATGAAATGATACTTTAATCAGACACAGTATATCATTACAATATCAAAAGATACTGTGGTTCTAATTTCATAAAGCTAGAATCACATATGAGAGTGACACTTTATAAATTGCAATCCATGACATGCAGAATAAATTGGGCCTGACACTGACTGACACTGACACAGCATAACTGTCATCAGTGGCGGCTCTAGGATTTGGCAAGTGGGGGGTGGGCCGTTGGGGTGGCAACTTCTAATCATGGGGGCCAACCATTTGTTGTTTAATGTATGTAGCATTAAGTATAGGGTCCCAACTGGGGGGCCACTGGGGGCCAGGCACTCAATAGGGGGCACGGGCTCCCCTGCCCCCCCCGGTGGAGCCGCCACTGACTGGCATTAACTCACATTTCTCGCATCCTCGGCCTGTGAATCCAGCCTGACAGCTACACAACCCAGTCACGTGATCGCATGGCTCGGTGCTACCACACTGACACCTGGACCTACATCCGTCGCCATAGTAACCGTTGACACACGCTGCAAGTTCAGTTTCATCATTAAAAGCAACAGTCCCGATAAATCAAAGATTGTCACAAAGACAAACAACAATGAATTTTTAGAATACGAAAAATAATAATCAAGATTAATTTCCATTAATTGAACTGCGTTCCTAACATACTTCAAGTCGGTTTATGAGGTCTGATCACACATTGCATGAGTATCCAGTTCAGTATTTCATCGCCATCTTATTCATCAATATTATGGTTCTCAAACAGGTTTCCTTAGCCACATGAAATCACATATTATTATTATTATTATTATTATTATTATTATTATTATTATTATTATTATTATATTTATTATTATTATTATTATTATTATTATTATTATTATTATTATTATTATTATTATTATTATTATTATTATTATTATTATTACTACTACTACTACTATTATTATGTTGTGAAAGTTCTGTGGACTGCATTAAATCTCTATTATTATTATTATTATTATTATTATTATTATTATTATTACTATTATTATCATCATCATCATCATTATCATCATCATCATCATTATGTTAAACATGATTAGAAACAAAATGGCATCAACAAACCCTCATCACAATGTTCTCCACTGTATCCAGGTACGCAAATACATTCCCCTGTGACCTTGTCACAGGTGACACCGTGATGACAGTCACAAGGTCGGTCACAGTTGTTGCCGTAGTAACCATCAGGGCACTCTAAAAATTCTTCAAAAATATTAACTCATTACTTATTTCATTATCAAGATCATAAGCTGCTTTTGCGAATATTTTCACAACACCACTCACTTTCACATCCAAACGACCAAGGCAGCAAGAGATACAAAGAAATGGAAAGGAACTCATTTGGACCCATCGTCCAACCCAATAGGGAATGACGGAAGAAAAGAAAGAAGAAGACTCACTTTCTTCACAGTGCATTCCAGTCCAGCCAGGCGAACATAAGCATCGACCAGTGACCGAGTTACATGTCGCATCATTTACGCACGTACACTCCTAAGCACAAAAGTTTCAGACGATACAAGTCACTATACTATCAGTTGAATAAGTCCCTAGGCTATCAGTTGCAAAACTCCCTACACTATCAGTTGCATAACTCCATAAACTATCAATTGCATAAGTCCCTATACTATCAGTTGCACAAGTCCATATGCTATCAGTTGCATAAGTCCCTATACTATTAGCTGCATAATTCCCTATACTATCAGTTGCATAAGTCCCTATGCTATCAGTTGTATAGGGTCTAAGTCCCTAGGCTTTATGCTGAATACGCATCCTAGGCTATCAGTTGCATAGGTATCTAAATAGTTTCCAAAAATTTCTTGGGTCTCTATATGTGTATGATTCTCTGTAGGGGAGTCAATTAAAAGCAATGGTTACTAACATTATAGTATAACATGATAAATAAACAATTGTACTGCGATTCTTCAGGGTACATTTAGAGGGCAATGCAACATCAGATAACTAATTTAATATCAATTTAATATTAATTTATTATTGAGATCAAGAATTCAAGATGACTAGTTTAATATTAATTTAATGCTGGGTTCATTGATGCTGTCAAAATTCGTAGGAAATTCTACAGTGTTACACAAGACCAATGCCGGTACAAGAATTCATTGCTATTAAAATTCATTTTAAAATAATACAATCTATTAATATTCACCTTCTGGCAGTTTTTTCCCCAGAAGCCTTCATCACACGGTTGCCTGCACCCGACTCCAACCCATCCGTCGGCACAGAGGCAGTCCCCGTCGACCGGATCACATCGAGCCCCATCTTCACAGGTGCACACGTTCCGGCACTCCGTCCCGTAGAACCCGTCAGGGCAGGGCTTATCGCAGAACACGCCGTGCCACCCGGGCGTACAAATGCAAGCCCCGCTGACGTGGTCACAGGCAGCCCCGTTACGACAGCCGCAGATCATCTTGCATCCGGATCCGTACGTTCCGTTAATACATTCTGCGTTCGTTTGACACACACAAACAGGGATATTTCTAGGATTGTGAATTTGGGGGGGATGTCGACCTCAAATTGGGGATGTCCAGAGCTAATTAGTATGCATTTTGTATGCATATCATTGTCACATGACCAAATTTTGTGGGTGTCGACCTCAAATTGGGGTGTGTTGGGGGGTGTTAGGGGGGTGTAAAAATATCCCTGCACACAAATGCACGAGAACAAACCAATTGCATTTTTTTAAAAATTGCAGTTGAAGCAGTTAACTCAGAAACAATGAATCAATATGTCTCTAAAGAAATATTAACGCAAAATACAAATTTCATAAAAATATTAAGGGCATTGTGGAAGCTTTTGTCATAGCACAGCCTACAGAAGAACTTCGTTATAACAGACTCGGTTATAACGAACCCTCGGTTATAACATACCGCAATGTACGGCTCCGTGTGACGTGCTGCCGTATTTGATGGTATTGGATACGATGTACCTCGGATATTCCGAACTAAATTTTAAAAACCTGCTAAGTACGTAATAATGAAGTTCTACTGTACATGAATTCACCGCGTCCAGTACGTGAAGCATAACAAAATGCTGTCGATAAAGTTTCACGGGACAGAATCCAGCGACACTTACTTTCGACGCAAGCCTCTCCGCGCCATCCGGCAGCGCAGACACATTCGCCGGTCACGTGATGGCATTCGGCGCTGTTCTGACACCGGCAGTGAAGCTCGCAGTTGCGACCGTGCATTCCAGGAGGACAGGCTGAAAAACACACTGAGGAAAAGTTATTCTATTATTATGTGAATGGTTTTTCAAATTTATCATCATTATTGTGGCATCGCCATTACTGGATTGAACAAATCTGGGTGAGGAAGGGAGGGATTGGGACAGGGGTATTTCTATCTAGGATTGTCAATTAGGGGGGTTTTAGGGGGTGTAAAAATATCCCTGGAATGGGATCATCATCATCATCATCATCATCATCATCATCAGAAGGATCTGTTGCATAACATAGTGTTCTACACTCCTGTAGTGCACTCACAAAAAGCCATCTTGAAGCTTAAGTAAGCAAGTAAGTAAAATCTCGTGGAGTTATATAGCGCCTTGAAAGCAGCACAACAGTATACAGTAGCTGCTTATTCTTAAGTAGGAGCCATGAATCAAGTAAATTGGACAATTAGACCAAGGAACAACGTCTGAACCCAAACAGAGTAAGTAAGTAAATTTCGTAAATTTATATAGCACCATGGTAATTAGTACAGCAGTAGCTGCTTAATATTCTTATGCACTTAAAATTTCTTGGAATAGCCATAGAGGGAAGGTGGTTTGTCGGCTGGGCAAAGGTCACAAAGGTCAGTGTATCGACGAAGCAGCAGGTTGGGTTGTTAACCCCTTAACTGTGTATTTAACTGTAACTCAATGTAAAATGGACGGATATATCCGGGGTTCCTGGTTAAGGGATTAAAGGTTATGGAGGTATATGATTGTGCACTCATTTGCAGCAAATGATTGTTTATGTGGGATACAAAATTATTATCAGAACGTTCAGTTCTGGATAAGACCAGATACAGTGCATTCAAAATCATCATCATCATCATCATCATCATCATCATCATCATCATCATCATCATCATCAGCACCATCGACGTCATCGTCCTCATTGCCGCCGCCGCCATCTGTTAGTCGCCTTTATCATTGCGACTAAGAAACCTTCATCAAAAATGGAGATTCCATACAAGTCTTGTCATACATATTACATATGTCGACATATGGTTACATAATATTGTTAATTGTTTTCCATTAGAGAATGTCAGAAATAGCACTGACGCTGATCACACATTTGGCCCATCCATCCTTCGGCACAGTCGCACTTTCCATCCACCGGACTGCACTTGGCACCATTCTGACAATTGCACTGAAGAAGACAATTGGCACCATAGCGACCGTCGGGACAGGCTAGGACAAAATATAAAGTCATCACTGGACAAAACAACCAAACTCAAACGCCAATTTAAACTTCGGACAGAAGACAGAAAGTAAACATGAAATGTCAAAATATCTGAAAACACCAAAGTTCAACAAGAATACTTAAATCATCATCAAACTTGTGATCAAAAATGGAAATATAAAAGTTGAATGTCTATATTTCTTACCTCAGAAGCACACATCTGAAGATTATTATTACTATCATTGAATATCTAATCTTAAATTAATTAAGCAATAATGATGGTAAGTGATGACATGTACATGTAAATAGAATGAAAGACAACAGACTCTCATATAAAGCACTCTACACATACAAAGAAGGCAAGAGAGGAAGAGGAAGGCACAGGGAAAAAGTGGATGGATAACATCAAAGAAGACTTTAAAAGATACCAGTTATTAGTAATCGAATGCTCTATGTAAAGCGCTCTTGACTTTGGCCCCAGATATGTTACCACTATATAAATCGTCATGTAGAATAGAATAGAATAGAATAGAATAGAATAGAATAGAATAGAATAGAATAGAATAGAATAGAATAGAATAGAATAGAATAGAATAGAATAGAATAGAATAGAATAGAATAGAATAGATGGAAAGAGGCTAACAACGGAAAAACATAAATGGAGAAGTTTCGTGTCTAGCTATTGCCGCTAATGAGCTGGCAGAAAGCAACAATGGTGGGGTGGGGATGGTAAATTGATCAAGAGAATTCTAATTCCTTAAACAGGTCAATGACCTAGATGTCTCACCAGAGAGGCATGTTGTGCCAAACCATCCGGGAAGACAGATGCACTCTCCAGTAGCAGAATTGCAATCAGAAGAATGCTTGCAGTTACAAAATTCCTTGCATCCAACTCCCCAACGATTTTCCGGGCAAACTGCAGAAATGAAATAAAATAACGTATACAGTAGAACTTCGTTATAACAGACTCGGTTATAATGAATGCTCGGTTGTAACATGTTGCAATGTGATGCGCAACCGTATTGGATGACATTGGATATAACGTACGTTGCATATAACGAAACCGAAATCCGTTCCAGATTGGGTAAAGGTCAAGCGGTCAACAAAGCAATACAGAATCTATGGAAAAACCATGATATATATCGACAGCCACAAAGATCAAACTATGAAAAACTAGTTTGACCAGTGGCAACATAAAGATGCAAGACATGGACTCTGAGAAAAAAGGAACTAAGAGATTAAGGGATTAAGAGAGATTCTGCAGATATCCTGGACAGAGAAAAGAACTAATGGATGGGTAATTAAAGAAGGGAGGTGTTACAAGAGCATTTTTGAGTCCATCATGAGGAAAACAGGCACATGATTGGAAAATGAAATGATAGGAGTAGATGGACTAATAACATCGTGCATGAATGGACTGGAAAGACAATGGAAAAGGCGATCCAGATAGCATACAACAGAGAACAGCAGTCTTTATGTTACAGTACAGCCTCCATTAACGCATAGCAGAATTTTTGAAGAAATGTGCCAAACTGTACTCGAGACAAACACAGTACCGTCCAGTACCTTTTTCACAGTTCGATCCCATTCTGCCGGCAGCACAGACACACGCTCCAGTCTCTGGGTTGCACTTGTTCTCCGAGCATTTGCACTCCTGAAGGCAATTACGTCCAAAGCGACCGGAAGGACATGCTTAAAAGAAAAAGCATCACACCAAAAACTGCAATCAGTCAGCACGACAAGACAGCGGAAGGAAATAATACGTCACACAGATATATCGTCTCACCTTGAAGGAATTCCCACTTCCATCTAGCACAATTTCTATCAACCTCACTCAGGGATATTTGTACACCCCCTAAACCTCCCCCAACACCCCCATTTGAGACCGACACCTCCTCTCCCCCCCAATCTCAGCTATGGGATTACCTTTTTTTGCTTGTCAGACTTTTTTGGCAGGGGCCCCCCAGAATTTACCGACACCCGAACAATTGATAATCCTAGAAACAACTCTGACCTCACTCAATGTTAATTATTGTATCAGAATCATATTTTCACCCAAAACATCCATGAGCTTGTGTTTCTCAATTGTTAGGTTAGAACCTGTGTAATATCTAATGAATTAACAAAGTAAGCCAAGTAGAGAAAGTAATTCATTTTTAGAACAGGGTTTATATCAGTTCATCTGAAGATTCAAACCTACACTGATCGCACGACTCGCCAAGCCATCCAGGTCGACAGTTGTGCAGGCACACTCCGGAGGCCGGTTCGCAGGTTTTCCCGGTGCCACAAAGACAGCGGCTCTTGCATCCGGCGCCATAGAAGCCTTCAGGACAGTGCGATTCACACTGGTCTCCTTGATACCCTGGTCTGCAGATGCAGGCACCAGTCTGTCCACACAAGTAAACATTTCATGGTTACATCAGTGGTTTTCACACAGGTTTACTTAGTCTCCTAAACCACTTGAAATCACATTATTATTATTATTATTATTGTTATTATTATTATTATTATTATTATTATTATTATTATTATTATTATTATTATTAAACACTTTATATTAATGCGTCACTGAAGCCCTATCAGCGAATAATTAATTAGTTCACCAGGACTTTCATTTGTCAGAAACAAGTCAACAACTATTCTAATAATAATTTAAATCTCATTATGCCCATTTTATTCACTTCAAGTAAGTCATTTGGTCAAGCAGACTACAGCTTCTTCTCTAACACTGCTGAACTGTCTAACATACAGCAAATCAATCAATCAATCAATCAATCTTTTATGGCACTCCAATTCCAGCCCGAATTAGAGCCATGTCAAGCCAAGTCGAGTCATGAACCATTACCACTGTTCAGTTAAAGCACCGTTCTTTCTTTTTAAGCATAAATTTTACTGGCTCCAAGTGTCTTGTAATCCATCATTAACGTACTCATTGGCTATTATTCTTTACAGTACTGTTAATAAAAATGACTGACCAGGAGTGACCGATTGATTGATTGACTGACTGACTGATTGATTATTTGATTGATTGATTGATTGATTGATTGATTGATTGATTGATTGATTGATTGATTGATTGATTGATTGATTGATTGATTGATCAACCACAGCAGAAGATTGCATCCAATCACCTGAGAGTTGAGCATCCAGCACAGCTATTCAACTTAGATGCTGGAAATATTTGCTATAGATTCAGTGACAATTAGCGCTCAACTCCCAAATGTACGCTGTGTGCAATCTGCAAAATCTTTAGCACTAATATTACATAGCTCTTTCGTGACAATTGAATGTTCTTAGCACGTACAGTTCGGTCACAGTCGACGGACTGTTCCTCCTTGCATCTGCAGCGCTCAATGCAGTTTGGTCCCCACGTCCAACTGGGACAAGCGAGGTTACATGAGGGCCCGAAAAGCCCCGGGGAGCATTCGCAGTAGCCAAAGTAGCGATTGCAGTAGCCACCGGCACAGTGCTGAGGACATCTCTGATCGCACTTTACCCCAAAATACCCTAGAAAGACAAAAGTAGAACTCAAGAAATGCTCTCTTCAATACCGTAGAACATGCCGGAAACCTAAAAATTCACAAACACCTTAATTGAAGAACACATAAATCACTAAATTCACGTCTGTATCATTTCTTGTTCTGATTACTGCAATTCTCTTTCATTTGGTTTTCCCAATTCATCCCCATCTGGACTAACTCATCCAGAACATTGCTTTCCAGCTCACTGACATAGCCAGGGGGCATGCGATGGGGTCCCAAATGGGGTCCCAAATAGGGGTCCCATCCCAAATAGGGGGCCCCAGCCCAAATAGGGGTCCCAGCCCAAATAGAGGGTCCCCGCCAAAATAGGGGTCCCAGCCCAAATAGGGGTTTTTGCCCACCGAGACTTTTTTCACTTGAAAATGTTGATGCGCCCCCTCTATTCCCGAATCCTGGCGATGCCATTGGTCCAGCCTAACCGCTACTTCTCACATTTTCCCATAGTTTAAACCAATTACATTTCAGCCTTGACTTTTTACGAGCTTCTGACCAGACTGAATTTAAAGTTCTCACTATAGCTACCAACTGCCTGAAAGGCACAATTTCTATCTGAATAAATCTGACACTGCAATACAATGCATCGAGGCAATGCAAAATAATTGTATTGTAGATTTAACAGTTATGATTTTAGAGAGGGTGAAAAGTCATACCAGGAGGGCAACCATCTTCACAGTTTTTACCAGTGACGCCAGGAGGGCAAAAGCATTTTCCAGTCACCGCATCGCATGTTCCACCGTTCTTACACAGACACATACTGCCACATCCAACACCAAACCTCCCCTGGAAAAATTCACCGTGTTTGAATAAACCAGCAATGTGAATAATATGAGTCAAATGTTAAATGAAATTAAATAAAGCAATAAGCCCAAAAATTAAATCACTGCAAAACTTGGCAAATTATTGGGAAATAATTTTCAATTAATTAAAAGATGTGCCTTCCA
The DNA here is from genome assembly GCA_018105865.1 of Metaphire vulgaris. Lineage (NCBI taxonomy): Eukaryota > Metazoa > Annelida > Clitellata > Crassiclitellata > Megascolecidae > Metaphire > Metaphire vulgaris. The sequence goes on from CM030846.1 coordinate 3,619,478, forward strand.
CACTCACACTGATGCAATGAGCATTAGCTTAATTGCTATGGTCCGGTATGTACAGACTATTAAATGCACACTAATGCAATGACAGATTAGCTTAATTTTTCATCATCATCATCATCATCAGACATCATTAAATCATCATCATCATATCATCATCATCATCAGACTCATCATCATCATTTTTTCATCATCATCATCATCATCATCATCATCATTTATTATTTCCAAAGCATAAAAATCATTGAAAGTTACATAATAATAACATAATAACATCTGTATAAGAACTTAATAATAACATTTGTAGAAGAACTTAATTATAATTATTATTACAGTAATAGATTATTATAATATAACAGTAATTGATATAACATCCATAGAAAAACTTAATTATTTTACAATTTAAAATGAAACAGGTGAAATAGGTACAATTATATGGAAATAACAAGTTTCAAGAAATATGAAAAACACCTTGTTCTAATAAGACCAGTGCACTGCTATCGTATATTCACCTGCACACAAGTTTCATTACAGAGAGATCCGGTCCAACCAGGACTGCAGTTGCAGCCATTCTGTACGGCGTTACATTGACCGTTCACACAGGAGACACAGGAGTACTTGCAGTCAGGACCAAACCATCCAAATGCACAAGAACCTCAAAGAAAGAAAACAAGATTATTGCTAAAATGCACAGAAGAATAACCAGAAATATTGCATTGATTAATATAACCACTGCACGCAATACTGAAGCAAACATTATTTAATACATTTGCTATACGATAATAATAATAATAATAATAATAATAATAATAATAATAATAATAATAATAATAATAATAATAAGGCACCTTTATAGCACCAATTTATTATCCTTAGGCATCAATCAATGGTAGTCTAATGAACATGAGTACAGTATGTCATGAATTTAAATGACATCATTCCAAAGATAGGGAACAAAATAAGATAACAGCTCAGTCACAGGTGAAAAATCACAGAATGGTAATCCACTTTTTAAAAAGTTTGGAATTTTCTTTCAAGATTCAGTCACACGTTAGTGGAATGCCCAGTGTACTTGTGTGCAAAACCATGTTGCCATTTGAATTCAAATAACACATGACGAAATAGAATTCAAGCAGCATGGTAAAAATTTAAACAACAGTCGCAGAGTTCCTACGTGCCAGCCAAGAAGTAGAAAATACAAAATTGTTAACGTTAAATCAAAACCAAAGAATAAACATCAATTTTTGAGCAAATAGCAGAAAACATTATTTAAGCGTCAGAACAAAGCAATGATGAAAAAAGATAGAAATCAGAATAAGATAAAGATCATAGTAAATAAATTGCCATTTGCAGGGCGCATTTTTGTCAGAATCGAAAAGAAATCTATCAAAACTCTCATTCAAATGAAATTTTGGAAGTGAAATGTGACTACAATGTGTTCGCACAGCATTGATACCTGAATGAATCAAAATGCAGTTGGATGCAGTGTTTTCATACAGGCTTACTTAGCCTCCTAAACCACTTAAAATCACATTATTATTATAATAGAAATTGAAACCAAAACAGCAGAAAAGCAAACTACTATGGAAAGCCACCGCATGCAAAATACTGACCGTCATATGATAAGACTTCTAATCCTATCATGAAGGTTCCTATCATAGGTTACATCCATAATTATAATCCATAGGTTACTTCCATATGTTATGTAATGTAATGTATATAGCATTTGTATAGTTAATCAAAGGCAGTCAATGATGATGATGATGATGATGATGACGATTATGATGATAATAATATTACTAGTAATAGTAATAATAATAATGTGATTTAAAGTGGTTTAGGAGGCTAAGTAAGCCTGTGTGTAAAGTGTAAACCACTGTAGTAACTCTCCACATTCAATGACCTAGTTTTCCAAGATGGCCTTTGAATCCGTTTACTGTTTCAACTGTCACTCCCACTTCTAAACTGTTCCATCTGTCCACAACCTTTGCACCAAAGAAATTTATCTTTATTGGACCCAACCCTCTGAGTCAAAGACAAATAATAGACTGAATAAATTTGCAGCAAATTTGAAGCCATTACAGCAGCGATGTTGTAATAACGTAACAAAACGTAATTGAATCTTAGGACTTATATGATGCAATTACGGTAAAACACTGGCCTCAGCTTTGTTTAGTCCTGCTCATAATTATGTCGAAGCCCATAGCCCTCTTAAATCAAGGCCAATGGGCAAAAGAAATTTGATAACAAAACATCAATAGTGACACTCCTCGACAACAAAAAGCAAGAACAAGTGATTCGTTCAAAGAGCCTGGTGCATCAATTCTTGCATGCGGTGCGTCATTGTTTGCGTGAAATGACTGAGGTCAATCAATGCAGATTGCACACAAGTCAAAACCCTGACGTCTCTCTCTCTCTCTTTTAGGCATGACACTGAATGATCTAAACACCTATTTTAATCTGAGGCTCCTGGAATTCCTGATGACGCAACGGAATGTCTTCGACGAGCGGATAGAGAGTCGCCCGAAAGTTGAGTCGCGGATACCGTTTGACTTCAAGACGAGATGTTGGCAGTGTCTTGGGAGTCTTGGGCAGACGAGGTGATGGCATCGATGTCTTGGGCATCACCAGCGCATGTGGCAACTTAACCGGAGCCACTGCATAAGCATAAATAAATAACTAATAAAATAAATAAATAATGCATTGATGACTGGTAGATTACCGTAAGGGGTCGTCCATAAATTACGTAACGCGATTTTGGCACTTTTTTTACTCCCCCCCTAGGTAACGCGACGTAAAAAACGTCAGACCGCCCTAAAATATGACGTAACAACGGGCCGACCCCACCATTTTCGTCTTACGAAAAGTCTTGACAAGAAAAAAGTAATAAATATGTACATAGGAAATACGATTCAGCGCGACACAATCTTTCCCAACATTATCTATGGCATACAGTCTCTCTGTTTTGCTATAACTCGACTTCAAATCTAAAAAGTTTTTCATTCACTAAATCTTAGCCATAAAATGTCAAGAGTTATAATACATACTAAAGAAATAATTAACGAATGTTCAAATCTCAAAGCATATAACACCATAAATCAGGAATAGGTCTTTTGGGAAAATCTCTATACAATGAAAGATGGGAGATCGATGAAAAATGTCTGGAAGAACAGAAGGAAGAAGAAAAAAAGGAAGGCAGAGAATATAATGGATGAATGGACTTGACATCCAGTATGCATCACACATGGCTCAGGAGAGATTACCCACATGCAAAAGATGACGACTTTCAAATCAAAGATGGCCACAGCAGTCAATAAAAGACAACATGGTGACGACTTGAACAAATCGGTTTTGAAAAAATTAACAGTCATTGCTCAAGAAAAAGACAAAATAAAACAAAACTGAAACGCTAAGCTAATTGTTAAACGAAAAATAAAAGTCGGTTACCAAAGCAGCGTCTTCCGTCAGTAGACAGTCTGTAGCCAACTTGACAGGAGCACTCAAATGAGCCCTCAGAGTTTGAGCAGATCTGCTCACAACCACCGTTTCTATGATCATCACATTCATTAATATCTGAAATTTTAATTTTACAATTCACCATGAATTAACTCTGTTTCTACAATTTAAATGAGCCTAAAAATGGTTTTCTAACAAAATTTACTGGTTCTAAATATTCACAACATGGCACTAGCGTCGCCACGGGGGGCAAATGGGGGCAAGTGCCCCCCCAACCTGCCTCAGACCACCTACCAGATTCGCGCAAATCCAGTGAGAAAGTTTTCTGTGAAGGGGTCAGGGGTGGGTAAGGAATCTGACATGCTAGCCCCTTTTGTCCCCCCCAACCAAAAATTCCTGGCAATGCACTGCAAACAGGCTATCAATTATATAATATTTTTGTTTTCTATAGAACTTGTCTTACAAGAAACCAGCTCTCTTAAACCCCTTCTTATCTCTCGTTCGATTTTTTAGACATTTGACAGAGAACAGATTTCTGAAAGATTTTGTATAGTGTCATTTCAAATGGCTCACCATTTTTCGGGGCATTTCGAATGCTCTAGAAAAAAAGTTGAGGCAGAATATATTGACAATTTTAGTACGGTTTGACTCAGCTAAGCTGGGGACACACGAAAATGTGGTTTTAATTTGTTTCAACACTCTTCTGAATTTTGCACATCTATAGCCTACTGTAGCACTAATCCTTGCATTGTCCAATGTCAAACAGGGTATCAATTATATAACATTTTTGTGGTTTACAGAACTTGAGATACAAGAAACAAGCTATCTCTAGACCCCCCTTATCTCTCATTCGATTTTGTCGACATTTGACAGACAACAGATTTCTGAAAGACTTTGTATAGTGTCATTTCAAATGGCTCACCATTTTTCGGGGCATTTCGAATGCTCTAGAATAAAATTGAGGCAGAATATATTGACAATTCTAGTACGGTTTGACTCAGCTAAGCTGGGGACACACGAAAATGTGGTTTTAATTTGTTTCATCACTCTTCTGGATTTTGCATATCTATAGCCTACTGCAGCAATAATCCTTGCATTTTCCAATGTCAAGATTTCTGAAAGGCACTAGTGTTATTTCAAATGGCGTCGCCACGAGGGGTGGGGCAAATGGAGGCAAGTGCTCCCCAACCTGCTTTTAAGACCACCTACCAGATTCTTGCGCAAATCCGGTGAGAAAGTTTTCTGTGAGGGGGCAGCGGTGGGTAAGGAATCTGACACGCTAGCCCCTTTCCCCCCCCCCCCAACCAAAAATTCCTGGCGACGCCACTGCAACATGGAGCACAGATGTACAACAGACAATAAACATTTCCCATTTGGTTTCCAGCTGGGTACTTGAGACAAGAAAAGGAAATCCTGTTAGATCTTCCTTATTAACTGTTGCCAACCCACATTATTATTGTTGTTTATTATTATTATTATTATTATTATTATTATTATTATTATTATTATTATTATTATTATTATTATTATTATTATTATTATTATTATTATTATTAAACTGATAATTTCTTGTGTGCCATAATACCAATATGTCAGGATTAAGGGCACATTACAGAGTCCAATAAAAATAAATAAAATAACAGTCATCAATATTAATATTACGAGCAAGAATATATTCCAAACAAATTTAAGTTAGCTGCCAACATGTTTAAAACGTCTTTAAATTTTCTAGATTTGCTTAAAAACAAGCACTTTTAACAGATAATTTCTGAAATCACATAAATTCCAATAGTTATAGGGAATGTCACCATCTACCAGCACATGTGAAACCGTTCCTTTCCAGAATGTATCCAACAAAGCATGAGCATATCTTTCCACCAGGTGTGTTGGTGCAAAGGTGTTCACATCCACCATTGTTGTTACCACAATTTTCTATGACTTCCATCTCTATTCCTCAAATTTCCCAAAAAAATCACACTAAACTTTTGCAGGATTAAATGATGTTGTGTTCAAATATTTTGTTCACGACAACAACAAAAGATAAAAAATCTGTGTTTAATTTCATAAGTTCGTCTAATCATCTACCGGTAAATATCGCTGTCAAATGGCTGATGGTGGACAAAAATAATGGATTTTAGCTCTCAAGTCCCACATTGGTGGCAAAAAATTGGATCTGGTCTGACTAGATGGAAAAATTGAACACTGCAAAGGATCAAATCATCGTACCTCTCAGACAGCAGCATCTGCATTAGTTACAGTCATCTTACATTACATTACACCAGTGTTGGAGTTGTGAAATTTGAGCTGGGGGGTTTGAAGGCTGAAATTCAATGCATGACAGAAACTGCATATACCAGATATGCGATTTTTGGGAGGGTTGCAAAGTTAGCTGGGGGTTTAAACCCCCTCCCCCCGCCGACAACTCCAACCCTGCATTACACATATGTGCATGCTGAAATATTTTATCTCCCTGTAATATATCACATAACAACTAAAACTTCATCACTCCAAGTTGAAGAGTTTGATTTCTATTCAGTTTTATTCTGCTTAGCTTACTGTAGCAAGTCTTTCCGTCTGTACCCAGTTGGTAGCCGTCCATACAGATGCATGCAAAAGATCCGTCTGTGTTAACACAGCCCTGAGAGCAAATACTTCTGTCCTCGTCACATTCGTCAATGTCTGAAATAAGCAGAGGACAAACATAAATAAGCATGCATGAGTAGAGGACAATCAAATACAATGAAAATGGAAATGTCCTCATTGTAATCTATGATATTAACCCCTTAACTGGGCAACTATTTGTAACTCAATGTAAAATGGACGAGCGTTACTCGGGGCACCCACTTAAGGGGTTAATACAGCTGACCTGGAGACGGATGCATAGGTGGTTAATACCGTGATGGAATACTGGAGTTTACAATTTAAAATATGAATTCCTATAGCGCCATTCTAGTAATGTTCTTGACATCAGGCAAGGGTCACTTCTTTATTTGAATTGTAATAATAAATTATAATATCTATTATGAACAGTTTAAACAAAATTTCAATAAAATCTACTTTTATATATATATATATATATATATATATATATATATAATAATAATCATAGGATAATCATAAATTGGTATAATGTCTTGTTATTTACATAAAGAAAAATCAGCACCTTCGCATGACTTCATGTCTTCAGCTAAACGGTATCCTCTTCGGCACTGACAGGTAGCTTGTCCACCTTGACTGACGCACATGTGCTGGCAACCACCTCTGTCCACCTCACAGGCATCCAATTCTGATTTTAGAGCAAAAAGTCTCATTCAAGCCAGATTTTTTAAAGAGAAATGTGACTACAATTAACTATTCGTTCATCAAAGTGTCTCACAGCATCCGTTTCAAAATGGATCAAAATACAAATTGAAAACAAAACTGCGGAAAAGAAGCCACCGGAGGGGGCACGAGCGGCCGGACTCCTAACTCTAACTGGAACTGATCATGATATTTTTGCGAAACCGCTGAGAAACAAATTCGAGGGGGGAGGTAGGTAGCATGAGCGAAGAGAATAGACTGGAAAATTTAATTTGTTAAAATCTAGGGTTTTTAAGTTTTTTTAAAATTCAAAATTTAGTTTTTAGGTTTTATGTTTCTAAGTCGCAAAAATTAAAAATCCCATCTTATGAGTTTTACAAATTTGTTACTCTCCGCAGAAAGCAGAACACATATGTGACAAGAGTATAGAAAAGGGTCTATGGGTGTTTACTTAGTGACAAAAACAGTAGCGACTGTAGCGTGCAAATTTTTTGGCGCCCCTCCTAAAGCGCTATATAAATCCATGAGATTTTACTTAGTTACTTACACCTTTATTAGACACGGCGAAGGACTTATAAATAGAAGAAAGTAGCTGTTGGCTAAAATTTAATAGCCGTCGTATTTTCTGGGCTGGCTATGGCGTTGTATATTGTTACTGATACCGTATTATTTGGAAGAAGTCGAAGCAAAATGCTTGTCATGCAGAAGCGTAGCTAGAGTAGCCTAAGGCTATTCGGCGCCCTCGATCGGGCAAGGTTTGAAATTTGCGCCCCTAAATTCGGGTGACGACCTCTTTCCTCATCCCAAGTTTTACCCAGAACATTTTTAGCCTCTAACACCCTAAATTCGGGTGATGACCTTTATTTGCTTGCACACCGTGTCTGTGGAAAACGTTTATTTAAAACCTGATTGCTGAATTTTTAGAACTCCATTTTTTTCGCCTTCTGATCAGTGGCGGCTCCACCGGGGGGCCAGGGAGGGCCCGTGCCCCCTATTGGGTGCCTGGCCCCCCAGTGTCCCCCCCAGTTGGGACCCTATACTTAATGCTACATACATTAAACAACAAATGGTTGGCCCCCCATGATTAGAAGTTGCCACCCCAACGGCCCCCCACTTGCCAAATCCTAGAGCCGCCACTGCTTCTGATCATCTGGCGCCCTGGGACATATGCCCCTCTGCCCCCTAGCTACGCATCTGTTGCCATGGGCGGGTTCAACATTACCAAAGTAATAGTAGCAGCATCATCATCATCACCACCAACAGCAACAACAACAACATTATTATTATTATTATTATTATTATTATTATTATTATTATTATTATTATTATTATTATTATTATTATACTAGTAACGTGTTTTAGCTAGAGTAGTTCGCCATAATCAATCATGTGTAAGACCAAGTAATGCTGTGCTTGGTCATCTGGCGAATGTCGGCTGAACCTCGTTTATACGAAATTAAGGATTTTAAGGTAAATTAAAATATTACATACTGCAGACGAAATAAACATTGTAATGCCAATATTTAGTGACTTAAATCAAATATGTTTTATACTTAGGCCCTACGTCAATTGAATATTCTGATATGCGAAAGAACCTTCTATATTTAGGTCTAGGCCTACACGTAGGTAGGCCTACTATTTCTATTAAATTTTGATTAAAGTAGTTACACCTTTATTAGACGCGGCGAATGATTTATAAATTGAAGAGAGTAGCCGTTATCGAAATCAACAGTGCATTTCTGGCCTGGCTATGGTGTTTTATATTGCTACCAATAGCGTGATTTGGAGGAATTCGAAGCAAAATGCTCGCCACAGATAACGAAACAAATTAGAACCCAGTTAATTAAACACCATCGAAAAGCCGCTAGAACAGCATACTGGTGTTCAGGGAGTCAGAGTAGCCTAATAGACAGACGGAATGAATTCGATGACAAGACCATTGGCTTAGCCACGGGTGGACCACGGGGGCCGGTCCCCTATTTTTGCATGGGCGGAGAACTCTTAGACGCGGTTTTTATAATAATCTTTATTCGTGACAAGCAGAGCATCCAACTAATAATAATGATAATGATAATGATAATGATAATGATAATGATAATGATAATGATAATGATAATGATAATGATAATGATAAATAATGATAATAATAATAATAATAATAATAATAATAATAATAATAATAATAATAATAATAATAATAATAATAATAATAATAATAATAAACTAAGCACAAACTTTACACAGTACAGCCATTAGCATTGCCCATCCATCCAGCCTCTGCCCTCAGACAAATTCTAGCAATGCACTCAGCAAAATACAGTGGCTTCTTCGCATATTTATTGACAAAGGATGCTTGGCGCTTTTTTACAGCAACATGTATACTTTCCAAACTCATTGAAACTCTGATATAATCAACATTATCTGCCTCACTTGTTTTAAAAAATTTACACACAACTAGGCTACTTGAATCAATCTGTCAAGAGCATTAAGAGTACTTTTGTTTGGACATGTGGCTTCCATGCCATACAATTATTTTCGTCGGAGACCTTTTTGCTAGAAAATCCAGATATGCCTCCCTAGTGCCTCTGTGCCCAACTGTAGATCCGCCCCTGCCTGATAATAGACCTGCGAATACGGAGGCAAAGCGTGGTCTTACCGTCGCAGTGCCTTCTGTCCGCCGCCAGTCGGAAACCGGGGGGACAGTTGCAGCCGTAAGAGCCGACGCTGTTCCAGCATTCGTACTCACACCCTCCGTTGTTGACTGCACATTCGTTTACGTCTGAAAATTTTCTTACATTCGATAACTGATTCTCCATCATCTTTATCATCGTCATCACTCATCAGCATCAGCATCCAGGGGCGTAGCCAGGAATTTGATTTGAGAGGGTATAAATATTTTGGGTGGGTATACATCTGAACTATAACCCACATAAACCATATAAAACACATAGGGCCTATAACCACAGGTAAATCACATAAAAAACTTTAAGGTAGACTGATTTGGGAGGTATATATACCGATATACCCCCCGTCGCTACGCCTCTGTCAGCATCCCTTTGACCATTAGGCCTACTATGCCCTATTCAGGGGGCGTAGCGACGGGGGTATATCTGTATATACCCCCCCCCCCAAATCAGTCAACCTTAAAGTTTTTATGTGATTTATATGTGGTTATATGTGGCTCATATGGTTTATGTGGGTTACCGTTTATAGTTAAGATTTATAGCCCTCACTCTATATTATATTTATACCTCCGAAATTAAATTCCTGGCAACGCCCCTGGCCCTATTAGAGTAATAAGACTTACGGAATATGCGTAGTTTAATCTCTTTTGCTTCACAAACTGTCATATTTGAGACTAATTTTTACATTTAAATGGAAATTAAATGCAATTATGTCCCATTTTGTTATAATTAAATATGTCGAACATTTGTTGCAACTTCTGTGAACAAATCCAAAAGCACTTTGCAAGGCAAACATTGCGTAAACCGTATACGACTTTCATTTTTGAAATTTGAAATATCCGTCCATTTCTTGGTAGTTCGGTTCTGTTCCGTGTGCGGGGAGGGGAGTGACTGACTCACCATATTGGCATCGAGGACCTTGGAATCCAGGGGGGCAGTTGCACAGCTGGGAATAGCCACCCATGCATTGACCGCCGTTGTAACATCCGCCGTTCGACGGAGGAGACGATGACCGGCATTCCCCTGGAAAATAAAAATAATAAAAATAATTTTTCAGTATATATGCGTTTTATAGATAAATTAGAAATAAGTGAAATACCAGTCAGAGACAGACAGCAGGGCCGTCATTTCAATGTTTTCCAGGTGGGCAAGACACTTTCGACCTGACAAGTTTGCGAAAAAGTTGATGACCTTTTTTGCTTGTCAGTCTTTTTACGGCTTTAATTACTTAACATCAGGCCTCTTTAGATTGCGTAGCACGAGACAAATTAGTCAATTTGCATTTTAAAACTTTAAAAAACACAAAAATTCGCTAAAATTCCTCCCTAAAAATCAGGGGTACAACGGCCCCCTGCCCCAATGTCGTCCATGAGAGACAGAGAGCGACAGAAACAGAGACAGAGAGAAACAGAGACAGAAACAGAGAGACATAGAGAAAAAGAAACAGAAACAGAGAGACAGAGAGAGAGGCAGAGACAGACAGAGACACAGAGACAGAGACAGACAGACGGTCAGAGAGACAGAGACAGACAGACAAACAGAATGAGGGACAGTGAGAGAGACAGAGAGAAAGAGAGAATGAAAGACAGAGACAATCCGGCAGAAACAGACAGAGATACATGTAGGATACGGGGCTAAAGATACGGGTTTCAGCCTCCGGGATCTTGAGGCACGGCAGTCTAGACAAAGCACTTATAGGGGCCTATATCAGATGGGCGATTTGCCTTCAATGCAACGGACTGGATCGAAGGCGTCGGGCGATAAGAGTGAGATTCTCGTCGACGACGGAGTTGATCCGAATCAGCAGCAACAAAGGAACAAAGGCGCACTCCTGCACTGACCTCGGAGGAGATAAATGACCGATGGACTGACTGACTGACTGCACGGGGAGCGATTAGAGCTAAGCGCTTTCTCGCTTGGAGGGAAACACAGCGCTTATCACAAGCGATGATTTCCTGCGGACGGTTAAGAATGACCCTCCGGGATAGATACGATAAACCGATCGACAATCTGATATATGTACACTTGATAGACACAGACTGATCGCCAAATCACCAAATATACATTACACCAGGGTGCGATTTGTGACCTGGAGCAGTGGGGGGGATATGTCGAGCTTGGGGATATAGTTGTTGGAAACTGTAGCAGTGGGGTGATGCAGTGGTGGGGCTGTAGCAGTAGGGGGGATGCAGTTGGGCAGTGGGGGGAAGATTCCCCTCCCCACCCGCAAATTGCGCCCTGCAGTACACGACTACTGTATCTAACTATACAAATGAACCCCAACCGAGCAGTAGCGTAGCCAGGTTTCCGAAATAAGTGAGGGCGCCTCCCAGGCTTCTACGGACCGACATTTCCAATGAACGCGAAGAGTCTCCGATTGCTATAGCAATGCATATTAAAATAGCAGTTTCAGTAGCAGTTTCGCGTATGCTAACGCCCTCTGAAGGTCAAACAAACAGAAGAATTACAATTATTATTATGTTTTGGAGCATTAACTAGGAGAAATTGGCGCTGCTGTTTAAGGTTCTTTGAAGCGAGCAAGGTCGTGAAGGAGGGGGAGATGCTGGACCGTTTTCCCTGGTCCCAGGGGCGCAGAGAGGCCGACACTTACTGTGCAGACATCCCTTCTCTCCTTCGTTTTGCATCCATCCGCTGCAGCATCTGTACTTCGTCGACGTAGTCTGATTATAGGAATTCTCCATTGCGCTATAATAATAGGTCCTACAGAAAATTAAGAAACCGAATACAGTGAAACCCGCTTAATTGCATAGGTGCCGTGCAAGCCTTGCTTATGCGATTAACTGGGCTATTTTGCGAATAGCCGGGACGTCTGATAATTAATTAATTAATTGTACGCACAGAACACTGGTTCGGGTTTTTATGTCGTTATGCGATTATGCGGGTTATGCAATTAAGCGGTATGCGATTAAGTTGGATCCACTGTACATGCATAAGCACCTGTAAATAATGACACGTGTACTGTAGTCCGTAGAACCTAGGTAGATAATAAATATAACTGCATAGGGACATAGTAACGTCATATGTTGCGATGTAAGATTGCGTCAAATTATAGGCATGTTAGTCTTGTATAGGCCTAATTAATGTTATCTAACATTTTTTAGCATGTCCAAAACAAGTTAATCTCCCAATGCGCATTTTATCGATGATTGTTTCTGTGGCTCCTGTCTGTTGCTTGATGTCTTCATTTCTCAATTTTTGATGTTTGCTTATTCCCATAATTATCTTAGGCAGCTCTGCTCAGCGACCAACAGACTTTTTCGTCTGATTTTTTTAGTGCCCAGGTGTCCGATCCATACAAAATTTGAGGCATCTCTAATGTATGATACATTATATAATATACAATATATTAATATAGCCTATAGCGTTTGACTGAATAAAATCGGGCAGGAAAAATAGCCAAGCTTCCCCGTCATTTTTTTTACGGGAAAACAGCTGGCGCATAAATATATACTATGCAACATATTAATGTATATTTAATATTGATTATAAATTAATATACAATTTAGGCCTATTCGATGGTGCTTAACGTGTAGCAGCCCATCATGTAGGCCTATATACCTGCGTTCGTATTTGAAGCAGTCTTTAGGGTTGGAGCCCTCCTCGCAGTCGGGCTTCCAGACCTTGATGAGGCGGTTGTAAGACCGAAGACACGGGCGCTGCACCGGCTTCATATCCACCTCCCGATACTCGCAGACGTTAGGCCTGTTTGCCATCGAACCAGACAAAATCGCAGATGCATTTGACGTTGTATTAATTAATTGTATTAATTAATGAGTATTTAATAAAAGAAAATTCTTGAATAAAACGGTTCCGTAACCTTAGACAGATGCTCTCTCTCTCTCTCTCTCTCTCTCTCTCTCTCTCCAGAGCAGTGATTCTTAACCTGGGGTACTCGTACCTTTTGGGGATACTCGAAGGACGTTGTGGGGGTACTGAATAATCCGGAAATAAAGTCTGTTTTTCAAAACTTTTACTACAAGTTACCCCGTATACTACGCCAGGGTTTCCCAAGCATTTCGGAACCGCGGCCCACTTCAGCGGTTTTGTAGTGTGCCGCGATCCCTACTCGTAGCATGTAATATGTTTTAAAATGCATTAGGCCATCTGGCGAACGTTAATTGAAAAGTATCTTCTGAGTTTTAAATAAATGGCAACACTAAAGCTCTGATTCAATTCGATTGAAAATATGACAAATATATTAGGAAAATTATTAAAAGTTTTGCCAAATAAGAAAAAATGAGAAAAACATAAATTGAAATGTCTTGAAAATTGTCTTTTTAAAATTTCTCGTGAACATACCTTTGTTACGCGTCTTAATAGTCCTATGAGTTAGGCAAAATCGCTTAACCGCCAGCTTGACGAGCTGCCAACCGAAAGATTCCCCATTGTTAGTGGAGTTTCAGAGCAAAATGGTCGGAATACGCTTTAATTGCGTTATTGTAAAATAATGTTAATTTTGACAGTACTATAGTCTAGGGTTTCCTAAACTTTTTGGAACTGCGACAACTTCAGCGACTTTGCAACATGCCGAGACCCTGCAAACTTATGGTCAACTAGAATGGAATAAAACAGTAATCATTTTAATATATGCCGTGTATGGAGGATTGCATGCATATAAATTTCTTAAAACCTAAGCCTACTTGCAACTTTCAAGGCTTGTGGTTAGAGAATGAGGCTTTTGAATCTAATTTCGAGCTACCCCGCGACCCACTAGGCAGAGCCCTGCGACCCACTTTTGGGTCGCGACCCACAGTTTGGGAAACACCGTACTATACAAATGCTGTAGAAATTTGTGTACTAAATTAGAAATTCTAAAGAAAAATCCCATTTCTGACATGTGCACAATATGTGACAGACATTTGTTTCAGCTTATAATAATTATTTTCAGTTTATAATTATTTTCAATATATTGTAAACTTTTGTCCAGGGATAAGGTACGCTGGTGGTGGGGGAGGGGGTGGGGTACTTCGTTCTCTTATACGTGTTTCAAGGGAACGTAGTCGTTAAAAAGGTTAAGAACCACTGCTCCGGACCAATTTTTTTTAAATAAAAAGCTACGCACCGCATAAGAGGAGAGGCATTAATTGACGCACTTAAATATATTCAGTACAGTTCTTCTAACAAATACACTTATAGAAAATAACAAAAAGGAAAACCGCGTTCAATAGACATGTAAATAAGTATGCTGATCACTGGATATTTAAATATAAATACGTAGGCGTTTAAATGTGACCGCATTACTGTGGGAAACATCACGAGTAGTCGGATGCCATGATCTAGAGGGTCAACGCAGGACAGACGCCAGAACCAGACCTCGCTATAGTTTACCCCCTCACCCCCATCCCACCCTCCCCTTCCCCTCTCCTCCTATAGGTCCGTAGGTATCATTTTGACTGCCATTTCCTGCAGCCTATGCTGCTATCAAAGTCAAATTTTCGGCGGTTATGATGTTGAAACGTTCATTTTGTGACCTTCAGTGCATATATGATTGCAATCTATTTATCTAACAGCGCTCTTATAAGAGGGTTGCTCGGACCTGTTTTACACGCAAATGCCTTACGAGATTGTGGTTTAAATACATTCTGTAGGCCTTGTTCCGTCGCATAGGCTACTATAGGCCTAGTTCGCTTTGATGAAAAGTACCTACACCCCCCCCAGGTCGGTCCTCGGGCGAATTCGTTTTCCGCGAGCATTTCTAAATGAACTGATTTAATACAAAGTCACATGTTGATAGTCCACCAGCAAATTTTAAGTAGGCCTATAGACGTAAAATGACTAAGAATTCGTTTTTGCGAATTTCGTTTCTAAGCGGAAAATGTTCAAAATTGCTGACTGACGGACAGTGGCGGTTCCACGTGGGGGGATAAGTGGGGATGCATCCCCCACCGGACATTTTGCATGTCAACCTATTTTTGGCAAAAGTGTAGTAAAATTTGGGGGGAAATTCCTTTTGTCACCCTTTTTCAGCAAAGTTTATTGACTTTTTCCTTCTCTTTTCATCCCCACCACCAACTTCCTATGAATTCATTTTATCCCCCACAAAGAAATCCTGGAACCGCCACTGAAGACAGATTCATAAATTTCAATTCAGTTAGGCTATCTTATAATAATAATAATAATAATAATAATAATAATAATAATAATAATAATAATAATAATAATAATAATAATGATAATAATAATAATAATAATAATAATAATAATAATAATAATAATAATAATAATGATAATAATAATAACTGGATTTTTAGTGGTTTCATAGGTCTGCCTGCCTGTCTATCTGTCTGCATGTATGTATAGTATGTAGGCTATGTCTGCCTGTCTGTCATATCAGTCAGTCAGTCAGTCAGTCAATCTCTCCGCGTGTCTATCTGTCTTTCTGTCTGTCTGTCTGTATCTGTCTAACTAGTGTTTATCTATTTCACATGCGTTTCCGTTAGACTTGCAGCATTTGCTGTACGGATAAAACAGCAGCAGAAACAACATTATGCAGTTAATGTTTTAGCGTCCTTGCAAATTAGCTGTTATGAACAGCCCGCTTTCGACGCTAATAGGAAAGGGCGTCTGTCCCCGACAACAGAACCCAGCAGGGCCCGTGCAGACAGAGACGCTAATCGACAAAAAAACAGAGTGAACCCCCTCGCGGGGTTCGAAAAGTGTGAAACTAATCGGGAATTTGTCGTCTAGAATTTCGGAAATTATTATTATCGTCGGACGTAGACGGAGTCGGCGCTGTTCGTGTTTCGCGTACCGTCAAAATGATACACAGTGAGTAATTGTCCAGACGCGAACGGGGCCCAGCCCCTGTGGTGGGGGCCCAGCCCCTGTGGTGGCTAAGTGGCTCTGAGTACGAAGAGGGTGCGTAGAAGAACGGGGTATTAAAATTCCCGAGCTAGGCCTACTGCATATGGGCTTTTATTTCTTGTGAAAATCGTAAGGGCTTAATCCGACACAGTGTTGGAGAGAAAGAGAGGGGGAGAGAGGGAGAGGCAGACAGAGACAGACAAACCGACAGAGATAGACAGACAAACAGACACACAGGGAGAGAGAAGAATTAAATGAGTGTGTAAAAATGAGAGTGTGTTTGTGTGTGCGTGTGTAAGAGACAGACAGACAGACAGAGACAGAGACAGACAGACATTCACGGGAGAGAGAGCGAGAGAGAGAAAGAATGAGAGAGTGCAAGTGTGAAACAGACAGACAGACAGAGACAGACAGACAAAGAGAACGGTTACTTCGTTAACAGGAAACATGGGATATCGAAGATCCAGGATTTGGAACTAATTTCAGAACATTTTTGTCATTCAACAACAACGACACTACATCGCGGGCACAATGGATAATATTCCCAGGACAACCCAAGCTCACTCTCTCAGCTTTGCTGGTCTCCTTTAAGTCTCAGCAGAATAATTATTTCAACGACTCGATAGGCTACGACTTATCTTAAACATATCTACGCGTACATGTAGGCTCACAAACGCACGCACACATTGGTAAATATTGAGTTGAAAGTGAATCATACATCTGAATAATAATTAGTAGCACATTATGCCAGTGGTGGGCACACATTTTTATCCGAGAGCCGCAAAAGTGTATGCGATGAAAGCCGAGGGCCGCACACATTTTCGGCATTTAGAATTAAATGTTTAATTAGTTTTCAAAACGACTTTAACATAACGTGTTATATACTGTGCAGTGTATTTATTAATATCAATCATTCAACTTCTAAAGCGCCACTATCATAATTCTCAGGGCTTCAGCCGATGGTGCACCAAATCCAAATAGAATTAGAGCCAGGTCAAGTCAGAAGAACAGTCAGAGACTGTCAAGTCGAAGAAAAGTTAGTTAATATTAAAAGCATCATTTCTAGTTAACTATCAAGCGCCAAATTGTAAATACAAATTGAATGCTGAATTTTCCATTGGGGTGGTGTCATATGTTTCATATGTTTTAGAGGGCCGCACATTAATGTAGTATCTCTCGATGTCGGGGCCGCACAAAAGGGCTTCGAGGGCCGCATGTGGCCCGCGGGCCGCACTTTGCCCATCCCTGCATTATGCTGTCCTATACTAGCTATGCATAGCACATAACTGCTAGTCGCTTGGCACTATAGTCTCGGTACGTATCACCTCGCGGCAAACGGCATAACCAGTAACCAAGATATCCCCCTCCCAAATATTTTGTTTGCTTATAGCGCTAACCACAAACTAAGTATTCTTTGACCTATTTATGATCAACTTGGGGGAAGGGGGAGGGTAGGGGCAGAATGCACTAGATTTTTCAAATATGTCTACCTTAAGGGTATTCTGACCCGGGAGCTAATTTTCCGGTTCTTAGTAATTATAAATCGGGTGAATTGACCTTTTGACTTCAAGCGCTGTAAGCGACTGGTCGAGAGGTTTCATCGCAAGTGGCAATGTGTCAATTATATGCACAGGTCGAAGCAAGTAAGTAAGTAAATACGCACGGAAGCACGCAGCGGGTATTTCCGCTGCCGAGGAGGAGGGAGAGGAGGAGGAGGAGGAGGAGGAGGAGGAGGAGGAGAAGGAGGATGAGAGATCGACCTGCTGTTAATGATTATTTAGCGGAGCTCTAAGATTCCTTATGCACCTGGACATAAAGAATCAATTAACCCAGGTCAATTCTACGCCAGGACACCTTAAAATCACATACATACATACATACATACATACATACATACATACATACATACATACATACATACATACATACATACATACATACATACATACATACATACATAACTATGTCATAACCGTGGCAATGTTGAGAAAGGAGGAGCCACACACGCACACACACATATAGAAGTTCATCTTCTTTGATACTGACGCGTCTATAAACAAACACAACACACATTATCCATATATACATACATACATACATACATACATACATACATACATACATACATACATACATACATAAAACATACATACATACATACATACATACATACATACATACATACATACATACATACATACATACATACATACATATACATGTATACAGTGCTAGCCAAATTATCATGGATTTTGTCGTTTATCGCTTCAAATTGGATGCTAATGGCTACTACTTTGTTTAGGTCACCTAATGACAATTATATAGTTATTCCTGTATCACACTTTGCAGTTATAGTATACTACCAAAGTTTGTATATGATTATTATATTTTGTATTAGAGAGAACTGTATTTTTGCTAAGTGTTTTGGGATTTGGGCGGGAAGTTAGCAGAGTGGTAACAACGTTGGACGATAGAGCAGAGAAGGTCACGGGTTCGAGACCCGCAGAAGCCCTAAGGTCGACTCAACCTTACCCGTTAGAGGGCGGTGGTAAAATGAGGGGCAGTGGTAAGAAACTGCGATGCACTAACCCCGTATCCGTGGTATTGCATGCCTAGGTGAGAGCTATAGCAACAGAGATCAGCGCCGCCCTATGAGCCACCCCCTCCCCCGTGAGACTCGGGAAGGACTTTGACTTTAGCGTTGAAGATACAGTAGGATAAATATAAGTAATCCGTAACACGGATTGGATTCGTCGCCTCATTTTACATTTTATAGTACTATTGGCTATTGCCAACATTAAGCCGTACTGCCTTAATATTTATCCTAGTTTAACTTTGAAATTAGACAAGGATGTCGTCAGGGGCGGCGGTAGGGGGTGGGTCCGCGGGTCAGGACTCAGGACCCACCCAGCCTCGGGCAGGGGCATCCGAGCAAATCGTGCAAATCCGCAGAGAAATTTTGATTTGGGGGAGGGGTAGTTTGAGCCGGGTCCTGGCCGTGTAGATTGCATTGGACTCACCCAGCCAACAAAACCCAGTGCCGCCCCTGGATGTCGTTTCACTGCTCTAAGCTCTCGTCCGATCCTTAGCATGATTATCGCCAGGTGGCGCCGCTGCACTTTGGAATTTGAAAGAAAAAACTTAAATGGCTGCGTTCGTGGCATCAGCGGCGTAGCTACCAAAAATCCTAGCTACGCCACTGCATGGCATAATAAAGTAGCCGTAAACTCCAATTTTCACGCATCTTGTGGAAATACTTACAACAAAACAGGGCGGTACCGGTTCTACTGACTCACCCGGTATACAGTACTGCGCACGGTATGAGAGACATATTTGGACTCTGGTTAATGGATATAAAAATATCTCCGACCTGACATTCTCCATTTCAAAAACAAGTAGAATCCTAGGCGTGGCAATGGGAATGGCCTGGGTGCATTAAAAACAGCGGTAATATAAAAACACGATACATTGTTTTCTTCATTAAAAAAACTAATTCAAAGAGCTGTTCTTGTCAGTGAACGAAAATGAACGCTCTTTGGAGTTTAGACGACGAGACAGAATAATAAGGAAAAGGGTAAAGTAATATAGTAAAGTAAAATAAAGTAAAGTAACAGAGTAAATGACATAGACCTATATATTAGGCAGAATCTCACCTAATCTTAAACTTATATGGGGCTGTCCATTAATTACGTCAACAAAATAGGGGGGTTGAAAGAGTTTGACAGTTGTTGACAGGGGTGGGGTGGGAGGGGGGTTAAAGAGAAGTTGACGTCAACAATTTCAATTTTTTACAAATGATACAAATAGGAAATTTCATGGAATACTATTTATTTCAAAGGAAAAAAGTCTGACAAGCAAAAAACAAGGTCATCATCATCACAATATGACACTTGTTGAACAAAAGAAAGGGAAAATGGTCATCGCCGCAAAAATAATAACCTTCTAAACTTGTTAGGGAGACCCGTCACTGATCGTAGTTTGGGGGGTCAACAGTTTTTGACATAATTAATATTAATTATAGGGGTCGCTGAAAGTTGACAGTTGTTGACAAGGGGAAGGGGGGGTCAAAAATTGCCCAAAAATTGTTGACGTAATTAATGGACAGTCCCTATGGCTCCACTTCACGATGCGCGGAAGCATAGGCAGATGGCGCGTCAAATCAAAATCACTCGATCAAGATCCAGATTAAATCCGGCCGGACGTCCGGGTGACAGTCTATGGTGGATGATATAAGCCAGGTAAAAAAGATGGGGGTTCGATCTTGTTGTTCTGAAAGCAAGTAAGTACGTAAGTGGGCGCGTGAGTCTGAGGAAAAATACGTCCCTTTGACAGTAGTATTTATACAGATGCTGGATTTACTATACAATACAAAATCTCTTTAATTAAAATAATCAATTTGGACAAAACGCAAAGTCAAAACGACTAACCCATCTAAATACATAGACTACCTTACGTATCAGGCACAAATCAAAGGACATTGGAAATGAAAATAATTATTTCTTACTTTTACGCCCTGAATAGGCCCAAAATAATCTTACGATAAAGTTTTTATCAGTCCAAGAATAATAATCCGGCGAGGAATTTAAAAATCGTATCCACGAGGTTGTTAATGCGCTATAGAAATTTCGTCTTACTTATTACTTACTTACTTACCATTAATACACATCAATGCAGAATTAAGCTTAAAGGAAGAACGGCACCGATTGATGATGATGATTATGATGATGATGATGATGATGATGATGATGATGATGATGATGATGATGATGATGATGATGATGATGATGATGACGACGCCAGATGTATACTCACATGTGTTTCTCGAGTTCAACGGAGTCGACTCCGTGGTAACCGACGAAAACAAGTAACCAGGCAACGGCAGTTACGGTCGCCATGGCAACCATGATCTTCGGTCTCACGACAGACCGGACCGGACCGGGAATCGAATCCGAGACTTGGTGCTGGATCGGAGATTGCACTCCTTATCGGTGCGGCGGAACAGGACGAAGTGAACGGCTCATAGGCCGGGCCCTCTGACGGCGGATGGAGTTACGCCACCTGGCGTGGAGTGCCGGGCGAAACACGGATTTCAAGCGTCTGAAATATTTCATCCGATCCCTTTATACGAGTTACATTATCATTAATTAACCCCTTAACTGGGATCCCGGACATATCCGTCCATTTTACATTGAGTTACAGTTAAATACACGGTTAAGGGGTTAATTACGACAAGAAAATGACCGAAATAACTTTTAACATCAACTCAATACAATAACCGGTTGGCAGTGGCGGCTCTAGGATTTGGCAAGTGGGGGGCGTTGGTGTGGCAGCTTCTAATCATGGGGGCCAGCCATTTGTTGTTTAATGTATGTAGCATTAAGTATAGGGTCCCAACTGGGGGGGCACTGGGGGGCCAGGCACTCAATAGGGGGCACGGGCCCCATGCCCCCCCCCCGGTGGAGCCGCCACTGCCGGTTGGCCATGCACGAGAACACAGGGCCTGGCAGAAGCGGTTTAGCGATGAGAAAATGCACCGAATAAAAAGTTAATTTGTAGGAATTAAACTCAAACAAGCGCTGTAGAAACTAGGCTGGTTATAATTATATTACATTACATCAGGAATCTTGTATATAAACTCCGAGCATGATATACTTCACCGCGTACACTTCGTTGATCAAATTTTAAGAGCGTAAAATAATAATATCCAGTCTTTATCAATCAATCAATCAATCAATAAATCAATCAACTTCTATAGCGCCACTATCATAATGCCCAGGGCATTAGATGTTCCGACGCGTCTTGTATTACTATTGAGGAGACCAGACATGCATAAAAGCGACAATCGGCGGCGGCGTGTGAGTTATCACCAATTTTATCGGCGGCGGCAGTATTTTATCCAGGCCTGTTACAAACGGGGAGATCACCCCAAAATTATAATACTAGTAAAAATAAAATTATACAGTTTAAGAAACATTTTATCAACAGAGCCCTAGAGTAGCCACTACAAAAAATTCCGGTGATGACCCCACCCCCAAAAATAGCAGCCCCAAAACCGGTGATGACCTTTTGTACTTATCTGTTTACAAACAGAATGTAAACAATACAGGACGTCATTTTGCATTGAACTGTGTCTCTTTGAATTCCCCTGACCAGTCAAGTCAGTTTTATCCCCATCCCCAAAGCCTGGAGTCTGGATAAAACACTGATCACCGTTTTACAGTATTTTATCCAGGCCTGTTAGGGGAGATCCAGGCCACGAAAAAAACCAGCAACTGTATATCTCCCACCCCAAAGCCTGGAGTCCGTTTAACAATAAATTTCTAAAACAATTATTCGTTTAGTAATTTCCAAACAATTATTCGTTTAGTCTGATTATTACAGGCACTTTAGGCACAGACAGGTCGCCAAATGGGGTTCTCTGTCAAAATAATCTAAGAAGATCAAAGGATCTTAAAAAGTTCATCGGCGCCAGAAGTAAAAAGTTTTGATACAATTATATCAATACCTCAACGGCGTTTTTGGATTGTTGTCAGCTAATTTCATATCAGACGGACAGAAGGATTTTTGCCGTCGTCTAACAAGTTAACAACTACCTTCAGCAAAGAGGCGTATCCAGGATTTCAGTTGGCGGGGGGGCGGAGAGTTCTTCTTCCATTCCCCATTATGCCTAGTTTAGCCCCTTCCATCCATCCATACAGATTGAAGCACGTGTCATAATTTTTGAAAAGGAAGAAAATACGTCATTCGCTTTATTTATTTGTTTATTTATTTATTTATTATTTATTTATTTATTTATTTATTTATTTATTTATTATTTGCGCCTTTAAATAAAAACTTTTTGCCTTTACACCATTATGAGAAAATTAGCAAATAAAATGTCTGGGGGTTTGGGGGTTGGAGACACGTGCCCCTGGATTCGCCCACGTTTCAAAAAGAGGAGGGAAATGTCGAGAGATGCTTCCGAAATTCTATCTCGACAGATGCGACACCAGCTGCAGCCTGATTGAAAATGCAGGCACTTTGTAAACCCAAGTGAGATGGACTAAACCGAGCAATCAATCAATAACTTCTACGGCGCCACTATCATAATGCGTCGGGCATCAGTCAATGGCGGACCTGTCCTTGCTTTCCATCAAGATTCTAAAAGTCTACAGATTTCAAACCTGGTGGGGGTGGTGGCAGTAGTGATGATGATGATGATGGTGGTGGTGGTGGTGGATACTTAACTTGGTGCGCATACTATAGGTGCGCAAATTGCGGGTGCGCAATGTACTGATGCGTAAACTACTGCTGCGCAAATTCCCAGGTGCGCAAACTACTGGTGCGCATACCAATGTAAACAGGCTTATAGTAGGCCTACTTGTCCAAATTAATCTTATTTCGCAATCAATAAAGCAAGGAAAGCGAGTTCCAACCATTTTGCTCTGAAACTCCTCTAACAATAGGGAGTCTGTGATATTAAATAAGCTAACGCTGAAGCGATTTTGCCATACTCATAGGATTTTTAAAACGCCTAATAAAGGTATGTTCCTGACAAAATTTTAAAAAGATAATTTTCAAGAAATTTCAATACTTATTTTCTCCCCATGCCTAATTTGGCACGAATATAAATAATTCTGCAGCAATATATTTGCCATATTTTCATTCGAATCGAATCAGAGCTTTTATTTTGCCATTTATTCAAAACTCAGAAGATTCTTTTCAACTAACGGTCTTGTTAGTCAGATGGCCTAATGCATTTTAAAAAAATATTCCATGCTATGATTAGGATCGCGACACGTTACTACGCCGTTCAAGAGGGTCGCGGTTCCAAAATGTTTGGGGAACTCTGTTCTAATGAATCTACAGGGTGTATAGTCCCTGTCAGACGGTCTGATTATTAGTGATTAATTATAATAGCGACATGTCCGATGTAAGGCGATCAGTGTTTATTCTAGCCACCTTGACATTGGGGGGGGGGTTGAAATGTTTGGGGGCAAGATTTGTCACTCCACGCTTTTTTTTTGGGGGGGGGGAATTCCATCCCCAAACCAACATATACAAATTTTGGGGGGATTTTAAAACTTTGGGGGAATCCCCCCAAAAAAGGCCTAGAATAAACACTGAAGGCGATAGGCAGGATCTGGCAGACGATTTCAGCTCTGAGGGCACAAAAGCAGAGTGAACTGGGGAGGGGAGGGGTTCACTGCAAACCACAAACAAACCCCGAGGAGGAGCTACGGGGGTAAGAAAGTTGGACAGAGGAGAGTGACTATAGACACGGCTGTCTCTCGGCGAACGCTCTCTCCGAAGACAAAGGTGTAACCGGATATAAACAGAACGCTGTCATTTTGACACCACACACACACACACACACACACACAAACAAACAACACACACACACACACACACAATGACCAAAAGCATCCGATTTAATCTTTAAAATCCACGGACAGTGGCGTAGCCAGGAATACGTACGGAGGGGCAAATCGACGTTTTTGTGTAAAAAAAAGTCCGGCAAACAGAAAAGAAGACGGTCACACATTCACGTATCTCCTAGATCATGCCACCGGTCCACCGCGATCCCCTTTCCCCACCCCACCCCACTCCATTCCCTCGTGGCTACACCGCCAATGGCACAAAACCATCTTCTGAAATTACTTTTAAAAATTATAAAGTTGCTTGAAGACACATGGCCGTTAATTTGTCTACCAAACGGGGCGCCGTGCACGAAGTGATGGATGGAAAGCTTGGGAGCTGTAAACGCCGGGTAATGAGCTCTAGAAATTCTACAGTTGAAGTTTATTTTCGCCGTCCTCTTTCGTCGTTGTATCGCTTATTCTTTTGGGGCTGGGGGTGGGTGGGATGTGGGCTTTAATCCTTCGCCACTAGTCCAGAAATGATAGAACCTTATGTGTTTTAACTTTTAACCTGGGTTTCACGAACATTTTGAAATCGCCACCCACTTCAGCGGTTTTGCAATCAGGGCATGTATTAGAAAATGCATTAGGCCATATGGCGAACGTTAATTGAAAAGATTCATCTGAGTTTTGAATAAATCTCAAAGCAAAAGCTCTGATTCAATTCGATTGAAAATATGGCAAATATATTAGGCAGAATTATTTATAGTTTTTCTAAATAAGACAAAATGGAAGAAATAGATAATGAAATTCTTGAAAATTATCGTTTTTAAAACTTTACCAAAAACGCACCTTTATTACGCGTATTAAAAATCCTATGAGTTTGGCAAAATCGCTGGGCTAACGCAAAGGCGTCCAAGCCCACATATATTCCCTGTTATTGTTGGAGTTTCAGAGCAAAATGGTTGGAATACGCCTTCGTTGCGTTATTGCGAAATAAGATTAATTTTTACAAGTACTCTAGGCCAAGGTTTCCCAAACTTTGTGGAACTGTGCTACTGGCGTCGGCGACTTTGTAACATGGCGCGACCCTGCAAACTTATTGTCGACTAGTCTAAAATTGCATAAAAGTTTCATAAATCATTAATCATTTTAATACACCCTGTGTATGGGATTATTTAAACTTTTAAAGCATATAAGTTGCTGAAAACCCAAGTAGTATTGGTTAGAAAATGGCACTTTCGAGTCTAATTCCGCGCTCCCCCGCGACCCACTAGGTTGAGCCCTGCGACCAACATTTTGGTCGCGACCCACAGTTTGGGAAACACTGTTTTAACCGTCGATGTTCGATTCAGTGGCGTAGCTAGGGTTCTGGGAAAGGGGGCACCGACATCAAGCATCGGTATTTTTTCAAGTAGCCTAGAACGTCACAACAAGCGAAAAGTTCACCAAAGGGTTCCTGGCATATTAACGTCCATTTTTGTAGCTAACTATATTCTGGCTTTTAACCAATATGTTCACACTGCAACGCAGCTGAATTAAAGCATAGGCCTAGTTAGTTAGTTAGTTAATAAGCCAATTTATATAGCGCTATAATCACAGCAGGTCAAGATCAAGATCAAGAGCGCTTTACACATTGCACTTAAATGAGATATTGAACAAGAGCGTCTTTAGTCTGGTAGCGAACATTTCAAGACTAGTCGCGTTGGTCACAAAGTCGGGCAGCTACCTATAACATTGCATGATTTTGTTTGGACGTTGCCTGGCATTCTGGCAATCTCTTAAAATTGTAAAATTTTGCGCGTGAAAACCTTGCTAAAACATCAACCGTGACCGTCGTCTTTTGCCCATTCCCCTGGAAAAATTTCCGTTGGCGTCCATGCCCCCTCCCTCTATGTGCGAAAGTAATGCTAAAACAGGCCTGACTGAACAAAATCGGGGAAGAGAAGTCTGTGAGGGCTGGCCCCTTTTGCAGTGTTTAATCTAGGCCGTTTCCGGGGGAAATTGCCTTCCCCCCGGAAATTTCAAATTCCCCCCCGGAAATTTTGGCATACTACATGGACTAACAGCAGCTCCCTAGCATCATCTTCCCCCCCCGGCTTTGTCAATTCCCCCGGCTTTTTCAGCCCCCCCTCCGGAGTCCAGGAGTCTAGATTAAACACTGCCCTTTTGTCTTCTGCATGGCAACCAATATTTTCAGAGACCCTGCAGTCCGCCTCTGCATATGCTCATCATTGCTTACCAATTCGAATCTGAGGCATCCTCTGATGTATGTTCGACGCGACGAATAGTCCGGTGAGAAATGCCCGGTGGCTCTCGGAGGTGCCACAGAGCTCCTGTCCTGTCGTCCATGCACACTGAAAATGCACTAAGGAGTCGTTTGGGCTTTACGAGTAGCAGCAGTCTCGGCGACGTGCAAGTTGCCCGAAAGTTACCGGAGCGAAAGTGCACCTGGTGGAGTAAGTGAAAGCTGGCTGTCTGAGACGGCGTTAGGCCTACACCACCACTCATCCACTCGACCCTCCTTCACAACACAAGGCGTGTTGGAAAATACCGATTCATATTAATAGGCCTAATTAGATTAGGCCTATAATCTTTCTGCGTCAGGATTTTTAAAACCACAAACTTGTTCGCACTTCTGGAAACGGCCTAGATTAAACACTGAACTTAGGGTTCCGGCACCTTCAACAGACCGCTTTAACCACTGCCTATAAGTTAGAATGAAAGCGTTTTTCTATTATCTCGCCATAGACAACGGTTTTCTATTATTTCGGGGCTTCGACAAAATCCAATCCCTTTCAATATGATGCAATGTCTGGACACCTGGCGAATCATCCTGAACCATCCTGAAGAAAATAAAAATAAATTAAAATATTAAGTGCTGCAGATGCAAAGAGCGTTTGAATCATTGGCGCCCGCACATTAGGACAAGAAGGGCACTTGCCCCTTTCCTGGAAAATGCAAATACCAATATTTCACATTGAAATTTGAAAATCTTGCTAAAATATTGACTGTGACCATTGTGTTAAAATGTGTTTTGTCCCTGGAAAAATTTATGCTCGTAACCAGTGGCGTATTTAGGGAGTATGCTCCTGGTCCATAGCGTACCCCTTTGGTCTTTAGTCTTTGGCCTTAATTGGTCCTTTCCTTCGGTTGCACCGCAAAATATTTTAAAATTTGTTTTAGGGGATAATTGCTTCGTAACTTAATTTGTGCAATTAGTAAAAAATGTAGTCAAGTGAAGGAAACTTTAAGAAAGTACATATGCGCTCCATAATTAATAAATGTTTCGTTACTGCGTCGTTACAAATTAACTGCAATCAGCTTTCGTCTGTTAAACAATTATGGAGCAAAAATTTGAGGTAATTATAAGCGAAACTACAGCATTTCAATAAACTTAAATTGTATGTTATTGCAGAAAATAGAATAAATATTATTTTTCGAACTTCTTAAATTTCAGCATACCGCCTTTAAGCCTTTCTAAATACGCCCATGCGCGTAACAGTGACCATTGTGTTTTACCCCTCGTAGAAATATTTATGTGGGTGTCCATGGTTTAAATGCCACATTTAGTGATTTTAATAAAAAATATTTATAACCTAAACCAGCTAGTTCTTATAATATGTTGAAGACTCTTCCGTCTGTATTTTTATCTTTTTGAACTTTGCATACCTTTATTAGACAGTGTAAATTATTTATAAATTGCGAAAAGCCGCTTAACCGATACGTGTAGCCTAGTTTAGTTTAGTTATTGGATTAATTTCCACTTGGTCCGTTTGGAAGAATTGAAAGCAAAATGTTATCCACGAACGAATATTAAATGAGTAATTAACCACTTTGTTGCACCAGTTGTGCTGCTCTCATGCAGGGGTAGGCCCCTATAATTCAGTGGCGGCTCCAGGATTTGGCAACTGGGGGCGTTGGAGTGGCAACTTCTACGCATGGGGCCCAACCATTTGTTGATGGGTATGTAGTAGTAAGCATAGGGTCCCAACAGTAGGGCCACTGGGGCCAGGCATTCTATAGGGGCACGGGCCCCCGGACCCCCATGTGGAGCCGCCACTGCCCCTATTCAATTAAATTTTACGAAGGGCGAAATTTTCATCACTGGCGCCCGAGAGCCAGATGTTTTTGAAGCGCCAGTAGTTGTCGTTATTTAACACTATGGCATGCACACTAGGGTGGGTTGAAAAATAAAAATTTCTGGAATTTGTGCACGGAAATTGGTAGGCCCTAATTATGTGTGAAATGAAGTCTAAAGAAAGAAAAACTGCTTAAATCGGCAGCTGCACTATTGCAAACGCCCCATTATTGTGAAAACTTCTTGTAATAAACACATATCTTAGTGAGTGTTCAATAGTCTACCTATAGTCGATTCATACATTTTTGTAAGTCCACTCATATTATTTGCACTTAATGTACTAACCTTCATGATTAAAACGGGACATTTTCACATGTTTCATAATAGTTCTTTTGTAATTTTCTTTCAGGTCATATGGAAATGCAATTATTTACTCAGCTCCGTCACAATATTTTTCGACCCACCCTAACGCACACATTCTGCCGGTTTCTTGTATTCAACCTGCTATTACTATATTGTAACGGATTTTTCCAAAATTTGATTAGAGCGCTTAATTACAATAGCTAATCGCCCCCTTATTTGGGCTGTACCAACAACTTTTCGCCGAACAAGCCCCGCACCTGGCTTATTCTCGGGCGAGTTTATTTGTTTTGCCTTAGTCGTACTTTGTACTCGAGCTGTTATTGGTCATCAGGAGCTTCGGCTTATCCAGGCGCCGCTCAACGTTATAAAACCTCATGTTTTGCCTCAGTCTGCACTGGCGCACGCCGGTCGCTACAGCAGCCTGTTGAATAAACTGCTGCTTAGCACCGGTATTGCACGCGTCATGGGTTCTTCTGGTACTCGGCGGCCTGTAGAATATACTGTCGTCTAAGTTCTAGGTGAGCGCTCCAAGTACTTGGCGGCCTGTAGAAAATACTGTCGTCTAAGTCTAGGTGGAATGTTTCTACTTGGGCGGCCTGTAGAAAATACTGTCGCTAGTACTGTTGATGTTCTGCGTTACTAGCGGCCTGTAGAACATACTGTCGCTAGAAGCTGTTGATGTTCTATGTTACTAGCGGCCTGTAGAACATACTGTCGCTAGAAGCTGTTGATGTTCTATGTTACTAGCGGCCTGTAGAACATACTGTCGCTAAAAGCTGTTGATGTTCTATGTTACTAGCGGCCTGTAGAACATACTGTCGCTAGATGTCGTTGTTCTATATGTTTACCTGCGGTTCGCCGACAAGCGACCGTTAGGCTAGTTGTCCAGCGGGTTGCCGAAAAAGCTACCGCATGTATGTTACCTGACGACCTGTAGAATATACTGTCGCCATGGTTGTAGTCGTTTCTGTGTTATCTGACAGCCTGTAGCCTGTTAGACTGCATTATTATTATTATATATATATATATATATATATATATATATATATATATATATATATATATATTGGGTAGCCTGTTGAAGAAACTGTTACTCAATATATACATTGACGGCCTGTAGAATATACTGTCGTCAAGGTTGTATCACTTCTGGTAGTCCGTTGAACAAACTGCTACTGGGCATTATTATTATTATTATTATTATTATTATTATTATTATTATTATTATTATTATTATTATTATTATTATTATTATTATTATTATCATCATCATCATCATCATCATCATCATCATCATCATCATTATCGTTATTCTTGTCATGTTTTCTTTATGTAGGCAGCCTGTAGAATATACTGCTGCCGAGATCGCCTAATTCTATGTAAAGATATTTGTGTAATTGTGAACATTGTAACCGTGAAATCTATAATCGCTTTGATTGAATATAAGAATAAATGTCCAGCGGGTTGCCGAAAAAGCTACCGCATGTATGTTACCTGACGACCTGTAGAATAATCGCTTTGACGTGGACAATGAGAAAGGAAGATATAAAACGATTGAATGTGGATTTGGAGGAAAATGCTAAAGTAAAATGCATAAAACAAACGAGGAAGTCATGAAGGAGATAAGGAAGAAAGAAGCCTGATAGATACAATTGTTTCAGAGAATTGGATGGGACATGTCCTCCGGCATGACTCTCTACTAAGAACAATAATCGAAGGAAAAATGGAGGGAAAGAGAGTGAGAGGTAGACCGAGAAAGATGATGTTGGAGTGGATGATGAATAAAGGATAGCAGGAACTCAAAGAAGAAGCAAGCAATCGATCGGAGTGGAGAAACTGGATACCTGGACCTGTCGAGAGACAGAAACACTGATGAAGAATAAATGATCAAAAGACGGACTGTCTTGTTTCAGAAGCGGCATTATCACATCCTGGCCGGATAGGACGGCGGCCCCACGCGCCTCCCTCGCCCACTAGTGAGCCGGGTAATCACTACACCGTCCCCAAGGACGACTCGCGGGAGTAGCGACATCCTCTCACTCGGGCGGTCGGGCCATACAACTCTATTCCTGCGAAAACGTCACAATGGTCCAGCGGAGTGGGATATGCATATTCCGTCGCTGACAACACGTAAAAAACGCGACAATATTATTAAATTTGACAGATATTATACATTTTTGTAAAGAAAGGGCGAGCCTGGGCGACTAAGGTTGCTAAACTCAACCCCACTATAATCGCTAAGTAGCTACAAACTGTTATTTTCTTCAGCACCTGCACGGGCAATTTCACACGCTTTGGCGGGGCGAATATGGCCCGCGGGGCCGCTATTTGAATAGGTTATCCCGGTGGTTAGAGGTGTATCCGCCGTCTGGTTCTACTG
Source organism: Metaphire vulgaris (assembly GCA_018105865.1). Taxonomy (NCBI): domain Eukaryota; kingdom Metazoa; phylum Annelida; class Clitellata; order Crassiclitellata; family Megascolecidae; genus Metaphire; species Metaphire vulgaris. The sequence goes on from CM030846.1 coordinate 3,650,900, forward strand.
GTTTTTAGTGGAATCAGCCGCAAGCTGTTCTTGTCGAATCTCGAGCGGCAGACTCCCGGTGTCGTTTCCATCGGCTCCAGCGGGGACGACGCGGCGGCCGACCAGAGAAGGTTCAGGAGCAGAGCAGGAGTGGGAGGCAGAGAGGGACGGAGACCCGCCCCTTCCGTCCGTCCATCCGTCCGCCTTTCTTCCTCCGTCGAAGTCGTCGCCGCAGTCGATCGATCCGGCGGCGTCTATTGATTTCTACGATTAGAGTCGTTGTCGTCTTCGTTGTTGATGTGCACAAAAATGGATTTCAAGAAAATCGCTTCGGGTGCGGGAACCCTCTTCAACCGAGCCAAGCAGGTGAAGGGGTCTACGGCCTAGGGTCCCCGGGTCTCCGAACGACGCCATTGAGCCCCCGACGACCGTCTTCTTTGACAAGGGGATGGGTGTCTGGCGTGTGACCGCGTACTTTGTTCATTTTGGTTCATTGAAATTAACGTCCCCTGCCACTCGATCGAGGCATTAAGATTTTAGGAAAATATTAGTGCAGTTAATTTAATCAGTCAGTAAATCAATAATTATTTAGTATCAAAAATGACGAGGTACAGTTTACGAACAATAGTTGAAAATAAACCAAAGTACATTTTATATCTATTAGTTGTTTATTAGTTCTTTACATTGTGGTGGCCATTATATTTTGCAAATTGACTTGATATCTTATGAAACAGATCTGTTTGTGATTTACTGTGGTCAAACAGGGTTTGGTTAGTTAGTTCAATGGGGTTCTTGAGTTATTTCTCAGACTTTGGAACGTTTCAGACAAAAAGAGTAATGCAATGAATCGGAATGTTTGACTGAAACTTTAGTACACGGAAGAGATGCTTGGCCAGGCAGAAAAGACCGAACTCGATGCGCATCTAGAGAACCTACTGCAACGGGCTGAAAAGACAAAGGTGTGGACAGAAAGGATCCTCAAACAAACAGAATCTGTTCTGCAGCCAAATCCAAGTGAGCGTGTGAAATTTAAAAGCTTCGTCATTGAATTTGGGCTTTTAACTATTTAGTATAAAATTATCACTTATTATTGTACTAATTAATTATTGAACACTTCTACTAATGAAATTATGGGTTTTCTAAGCTTATTGAAGTGTAGGATGTCAGTGGCGTTCCGTGGTGAAATTGAACCGGAGCCCACAGAAAATGAGTTTCTTTCTCAAAGATACTTAAGAATTAATGGCTCCCAAGGCTCAAAATGGTGTTCATTGTTCTGGGGCTTTGTCTGTCAGAAGCATATCCATTCACCTAACTAGACTCCATCTTCAAATTTGCATTTCAATCACTGAATATGTTTGTGAGACGCTGCCTTAGACAAATTTTATGTTATGCATTGTTGCTAACTAAGAATCAGTTTCTATCGATTTGTTAATATGGAATATTTTTTCCTCAAGATGTTCGACTGGAGGAGTTTTTGTACGAAAAAGTTCAGGGGAAGAAGCCGCCACGGTTGGTGGAAAATGATATTCTTGGTCAGTCCATGATTGATGCCGGAAATGACTTTGGACCTGGAACTGGTTATGGTAGGCTGTCAAATTGTCTGACCGAATATTTCTCATCCAGATATGTTTGTGTATTGAGACTGATTAGAGTTTTAAAATTCAGTTATTTTTATGTTTTCAGTCTTTAATTCTTATTTCACACATTTTTGTTAGTTCCTGTTTTTATCAATAAAAATCCATTACCATGGGGCATCAGCTGCTTCAGTTTGTCTTGGATTTTTTCCTGGTTTAAGAAGTTCTTCTAGACATTGTGTAGTAGCATTTCAATGTGTGTCAATTGTCCAATTGCTGCAACTTACTTTATACCTGGAAGTGAAAGTAGCTTCTGAAACATTTATAAAGTAAAGGACAATATAAACAAACAATATAAAATGGTATAGTATGGTATGGTTGTCCATCCTTTTTGCTGGGGTTTCGAGGCTATGTCTTTTACTGTTCTGATGCAATTGATAATTGTTTTATAATCAATATCAGATGGTGATGATGAATTAAAGTGGTCAGTAGTGCAGCTGAGATGTGTTGTTTCATTATTGAATATGCTTGCAGTCTATTTTTCCCAAGTGTTTTAAGTTGCAGGTATACATCCTGATAGGAAATTATTTAACCCCTTAACTGGGGATCCCGGATATATCTGTCCATTTTACATTGAGTTACAGTTAAATACACGGTTAAGGGGTTAAATTTTCACCATGTTACTGGTCTCAGAAAACTTTTCCTGGATTTGTGAGATTAAAGTTTGGTAGATCTACTTTATAATAATAATCTTTATTTGTGACAAGCACAGCATCAAACAGTACACAAACAAGGAATAACACAACATTTTCATGGTTGGTCAAAATATTTTTTATTTATGCAGGGAGTGTGTTGATCCGGTGCGGTCAGACCCAGCAGAAGCTTGGTCAGGCCCAGCGAGACTTTATTCAGTCGGCCCACGCCAACTTCCTTCAGCCATTTGCATCGTTTTTGGAGGGTGACATGAAAACCATTCAAGTAAGTAGTTCTTATTGCAGACAGTACAGACTGTCTCTAAGCCTAACCATTTGACCCCAACGATCTGTACAGCCAATGTGTTATGAAACCAAAATATCAGTTTTGCGATGTCTGAGGGTCAAATTAAATTGGTCTTTAGAAAATGTTTAGCCCCTTAACTGGGGATCCCGGATATATCCGTCCATTTTACATTGAGTTACAGTTAAATACACGATTAAGGCGTTAATCTTGTATTTGAAATGCATTTGAAGCGGTTCGTAAAAGATTGCACATAATTCCTAGTACTATATTTTGAACGCTGAGTGATTTTCTACGTGATCTAAGTTGTTGTACTCTTGAAGTTCTTATTGTGAAGCATGCCAAATTATTTTGTGTACTTGTTTGGAAGTACAGTAGAGCATCAGTGACATAGCCAGGGTTCTAACATAGGGGCGCACCGTCACGCACACAGGTACGTTTGGTCCAACTTGAGGGTTTGGGAGCATCGTGAGAGTAATGCTAGATGTTAGACATGAGCTCTGGAGCAATTTTTTTAAAAACTTTAGGATGACTTGATTATCTGCTTTCTCCTTTCCTCATAAAATTTCCTATTTGGTTTTGTGCGAGTCTTGTGGTCAGGCTAGGCCTGAATAGGGGGCCCAGGCACCTGTGCCCTTTGTGGCTGGGATAATTAATGCAGCACAGGGGAAAATGTAGAGTAAGTTGCAGATTTCTTTCCATGTTGATGTTGACAGAAAGAACGGAAGCTACTTGACCTGAAGCGTTTAGACTTGGACGCTGCAAAGACAAAAGTGAAAAGAGCAAAATCTCAACCAGCCAAAGAATCCGTAGGCAGAAGTTTTCAATTTATATTATATTATCAGAAGAATTATTTTGCGATGTGGTGGTGAAACTGTTCATAATGCAGCACGCTCTAAATATGAATGATGTACAGTATTCAATACTGGATCATATCGGTATCGATGTCTTTGACATTTCCCACGGAGAAGGGGTTCGAAAGTTCTCAGCAATGTTGCTTCTGCTAGTATATAAATAATTGACTTTCATCTTTATCATCATCATCATCATCATCATCATCATCATCATCATCATCATCAATAACCATTTGGAGGCAGATCTGTTTAGTGGCTGCCCGTCTATTACTGATTTTGTAGTACCAGTAAGAGATATAGTTTTATAATGGCCTTAAATACCTGTTGTTTTTGCTTTACTCTCACTGAAGGAGGGGGACTTGCTTACTAAAGTAAGTTGCAGTAATGATTGTTGCAGCATGTGTGCGTGAAAAAAGCTCATTAAGATTTTAAGCAGAATTGTCTTCTGTTTTAAGTTACATGTTTTTGTGCAATGGCATTTTTTTAATTTCTATCTTGTTATGTTGGCAAATAATTGTGTCCCTTTTGGTTTCTGAGGCAATTTGGCTTATATACGTTGTTTTATTTTTTTGTACCGATAGTTTTGATAGAATGCTATCAGGATATCGATATGATAGTTTCTACTGTAGGGTTTTTCTTTCATTGTGAGATTAGATTTGGTTGAATTGTGTTATGATGTTGTGAGCACTGTTGCTGAAAGGCTGCCTGTGAGAAACAAATAGTTAAAGCAAGGCAGCATTTCAAGTTTAGAGATATATACAGTTTAGTGCAGAGGTGTCAAAGATACGGTCCGCGGGCTGGATGCGGCCCGCAAAAGCTTTTCATCCAGACCCACGTGTATGTGGCTGAATACAAAAAAACTTTATGTTTAAGCAAAGTTACTTTGTTTAAAATGTGTTCAAAAAGTAGATATAGGAAAATCAGAGATTACATACTGTATATGAAACTCAAATTTTTACATACGATAGAAATGAAATATAAATTTTTGAAAGAATTCTTGAACACCTTTTTATATATTATTTTATGTAATAGGCCTACTGTAGTTCATGCCAATGTTATGTTCAAATCAGACCTGCGACAACCACAAAGACTTTTATGTGGTCCACTGTATGAAATGAATTTAACACCTCTGGTTTAGTGCTTCTGCCAGAATAATTTGAAATTTTTATGGAGTTAAATATGAATTTCTCTTAGGCTGAAGCTATTAGCATAATTATGATGCCATAAACATGATGGAGTATTGTTGTTGTCGTGATTTTTGCCATAAATTCCATATAATAATAAAATCTAGTAATTGGAAAGTTTATCCAGTGGCATTCATAATCGTGATTTGCACAATACGATGACCTGCATTAGGATAGCTTACTTACTTTGAGTTTGATAATTATGACACTTGCAGCTTACTTAACACCAGTTATTCATTCTTAGACAGGTTTGTAGATTTTCAGGTTTGAACAGTGGTCTGTATTACCTTTAATGTAATGTAATACAGCAGGATATTAGTAAAATATTCACTCAGAAGCGCTCCTACTGTGAGATTGTCTTTTTATTTCTGAATAAAATTAAGTGCATTTGTGTAAATAATATCTGTTTATCAGGAATAGATTGAGAGAAATTTGAGAAATCTCTGTCAAGTTTACCACTGTTCACTTTTAATTTGTTTAAAAAAATAAAATATTCCATCTTTAGTTATCATTTTAAATCTGGCAAAATAGTGGTATGTTAAAGTGACTGCAACTTCATGCTCTGCTGTTGATTAGTAAGTATTTCTCTTAGTTGTTTATTTCCAGAGCAGTTTTGTTATTATGTGTCTTCGATGTGCACTGCTTTTGAAAGTCTGTATTGATTCTGTCGTAGGCAGAGGCCGAGCTACGACAGGCGCAGACGGACTTCGACCGACAGGCAGAAGTTACGAAGCTGTTGTTGGAAGGAGTCAGCAGCGCACATGTGGGTCTTTTGCCAATAATCTGGTCCGGCATTTACTAGTTCGCTCACGAAGCCAGCAATGGGGCGTTGCGCTGTCTCAGAACCGATGTCCACGTCCCCAGAAAATGGCACATTGCCAAAGAGATGTGGGAGGGTGTTGTTGCCCTGTTGGGGGCTGGTCTGCCCATCTTTTCCCTGGCTGACCCCGGAGATGCTTCTTTTTATTTTGGAGGGGAGAAAATCTGGTCCAATCTACCGTACTCGACGACCCTTCTATGGCGCCTTCATAATGTACAGAAAGCGTCATCCGATGACATGCCAAATCCCGACCACATAAGGATCAAGTCCAAATCCAGGATGTCCAGCCAGAAACCAGATGGTGGATAGACTAGGACAAAGAAATATGGGTTTTGAGTCTATATCTGAAGTTCATGATTTGCCCTGAGGTCAGCACTGACTGGACAAATTTATAGACTATGTTAATTGCTTGTCATGTGAATTCAATTGAATTTTAATCAGATTTAAAATGACAAATATAAATCAAATGTGCTAAATAAATGTAATTAAATGGAGCATGTTAACAGTGACCTTTAGATGTTACTTCATGTTAAGAATACAGAGCAGTTGAGGTTATTTGGATAGTTGTAGGATATCTTGTTTTATAATGTTAAAAGTGTTATAACTTATTAATAATTATTAATTATTAACTTATAATGTTATCTGTGATGTTGTTTATTGGGTTGTTTCTCCTGCAGGCTCATCATCTTCGCTGTTTGCACGATTTCATTGAAGCTCAGATGACTTACTATGCCCAATGCAATTTATACATGAATGATCTGCAGAGACAACTTGGAAGGTTTCTATTGGCCATTCAACATTGAATCTTATGTCATTTTGCATCGTCATCGAACAGGCTTTATATATCTCCACTAAATGTCGCATCTTTTCTGATTCTCACTCACTCAATACTTTTTATTGAACTTGTATTGATTTCTTCATCGCTTGATGTGACCAGTTTGAGTGATTGCCTAAGTATGGGTAACGAAGTTTGCCGCTATGATAGTGTTTCACACAACTGAACAGTGAAGCAATATATGGATTCAGAAGTTATTTAGAAAAGCTGGGTTATTAACCTCTTTACCGTGTATTTAACTGTAACTCAATGTAAAATGGACGGATATGTTCGGGATTCCCCGTAAAGGGGTTAAATATTGTGAGTAGCTTTAGTGGGTTTTCACACAGACTGCTGCCTCCCAAACCACTTGAAATCATGTAGTTGTTGTTGTTATAACATTAATTCTGGTTTGATATTTCAGTGACTTTCTGCAAGAATTTTTTTACCTGCCCTGTGATTAAATGGTGCCTTCTTGGAAACTTACTGAGGTCATCAGTTCACAGGTTTTTTCGAACGTAAGCAGTTGTCTCTTTCTTCCGTTGCAGCTACGGTCTTTCGATGGGAAATTCCGTTCCCCTGCAGAACATGGAGAGGGCGAATCCGTCGCCGTCGACGACAGCTGCTTCCGACGAAGGCGGAATGAGGGCAAAAGTACTTTACGATTACGATGCTGCTGACATGACGGAATTATCTCTTGCTGCAGACGAGGTAGGTTTCTGTCTGTGATTTTTCAATGGATTTGCTTCTGACAAGAATCTTGGAAATGCTTCTCTGCTTTCTATGTGGCTTAAGAAATATGCTTGGCCCACCGTCAATAGTAAACTAACCCTACTTGGGAAGACGGTTTATTGGAATGGCCTTTCTACTTGTTTTGTGCCAGTTTGATAGCTGAGACTTCAGCGAAATGTATGCGTATGGTTCAGAATTGCCCCACAATCTATATATTATATCTTTTTGTGTGGCCATCTCAGCCATTGTGTTGCAACTTAGGTTGATTAGTCTGATTGCCTGAAAATCAGCAAATTTTCATTGTTTATCCTAGAGGAAATATAGTTTGTTTGAAAGTGTGTGTGTGTGTGTGTGCGTGTGTGCACGTGCGTGCAGTTAATGTTTCTTTTGAAATTCATGCAGTGCTTTATGGAAAACAGCAAATTTCAAGATGCATGAAAATTTCTATACTGAGCACTGCACAGAACAGCCTTGATTTGGAGGAAACTGATTAAGTTGCATCATTTTGTAGCTGAATTTTTCGTAATTCTTTGCCGACTGACTGAGCAAAATATTGCCTTTGCATCTCTACATGGCATCTATTCTCACAGCAATCCATGCCATAGCAGAATCTCATGGCAAAACTTTGGACCAAGGCATGTCTTTGTGAGATTCAAATTTCCAATTTCATCGGTGCTCACAAGCCAATTTGAGAAAATTTTTAAAGAAATTTGTGCCAAATGCACCTGAGTAGTGAACAAAGGAAGATCATTGCATGATAGAGTTCTGAGACCTGGAATACGGTTTTGTTGCCCTCATATGCTGCTGCCTCTACAAATTTCATGGTTCTACAGTTAAACCTCGTTATAATGGACTCGTCTATAACAAATCCTTGGTTATAACGTACCGCAGTGTACTGTCTCGTGTGATGCGCTACTGCATTGGATGATACTGGATATAACATAAATCGGATATAACATACTAAATTTTACAGACCTGCTGCTGAGTACGTTATAACAAAGTTCTACCGTATAACCAAAGAAAACTCTTAGAACCTTAGAACCCCATTACTAAGGTTTAAACTGTCTGCCTATCACACAATCCTAAGGTTCTGTTAAGATGAATGGATGCATACCGTATGTTGAATCAGTCTTTATATATATATAACTGATAACTGTGAGGGTGACCCGTCAAATGCGCGACCGACATTTGCGCGACAACATTTGTGCGACGACATTTGCGCGATATTAGTTGATATAATTGGGTTGGGTTAGAGTTAGGGTTAAATTTTGGGTTATGATTAAGACTATAGTTACTAAAGCACAGATGACTTTTAATTTATAGCGCAATTCGTGCTTCGCTCGAAATGCGCGCTAATGTCGGTCGCGCAAATGTCGGTCATGCAAATGTCGGTGAACCACTGTGAGTTCTTGCAACTGCTTGACAATTAATTAGGAAGATATTATGCGATTATCTTTAGAGTACAGTATGAATGTTACCTTGTTGTTTTCTGTCTCAACTTTAATTGAACTTTGCCTGTCATTGTTTTTTTGCCAAAACTAGGCTATAGCTTGCAGTTTTAGGATGTTGATAAACTGCTTATCATTTTAATTAGGTTTTACTATAGTATTATTGTAGAACTCTAGGGTGAGACTTACTTGATTACATTGTTACTGTACATTACTATCACTGGCAACAGAGTCTGTAACAGCTGTAACGTTCAAATTTACATCTTGCTAGGATGCTGTTGTATTTGACAAGTAATCGCCCATGCTAGGATGGACAGACTTTTCTTGAAGCTGGTAAAAATTTTTACAATCTTGTCTGAACCACATTGTTGTTACTGTTGTTGTTCCTGTTGTTGTATTGTAATGGCTTGTCTCGGTATTCCATGCTCCTGTTAATAACTTGGACTTCTGTATACATATGCTTTTGAGTTGATCTCAATTTCCGAATTTGTACGATTATTTTAGCTTCTCAGATTTTGTTCATGTATTCAGGGTGGTATTTGAGAGATAGACCAGTGGGAGGGGGAGGAAAAAGACTGAAGCAGTGGGGGGAATAGGTTAGATAAGTTAATGACAGCATGAGACTTCCCCCTTTGTATAGTGGTTAAATATGGGGAGGTGGAAGTAAGTAAGGAATATTTAGGAATTGTCCCTTCCCTCACAAATACCACCTTACAAATATTTTATTTCTCTTGATTATTTTGAATTATGTTGAGACTCAGGACTATTTTATTTTCATTTTGTGTTATAATTATGTTTTTAGCTTCATAAGTTTGAAACTGTTTTTTTTGGTTTGTGTTTAAACTCTGTAAACTTTGGCTTAAATGCTTAAACATAATTTCTATTGCTACACTTGCATGCATTCGTAATGTACAACATTTAATTATTTGGAGGCGTCTTTTTTGGAAACTAGAAATTAATATTATTTGTAACCCCCTATGTTGAATTTATGATGTTTTTCAATATGTTGACCGTAATTTTTACAATCTCGAGTTTGGTATAAATGATTTCTTTGAAGTTTATGGCATTACCGGTAATTAATTATCGTTATTTTACCACCAGATCTCTGAATAAGCTAAATGGTGTGTTCTGTTTTCAGATGTGTATGTTGTAGTTTAATGTACATATCCTCTACTGGCCCATTCTTCATTTGGCAATCTATTTTTTAAGTTTTCAGCTGTGAAAACTTTTTTTGAAACAACCTGTGTGTGTGTGTGTGTGTGTGTGAGTGTGTTTAAATTACCGGTAGTTTAATCTGCAAGATGCATTTATGTGTGTACAAAGTACCTACACTCCTACAGTGCAATATGCTTTCTGCTGTTATTGGTGGAAACCTTTAAATCTGTTATATTGCATATACTGGTGTTTATGTTGAGAAATTTAAGGATAGGCTTCAATGGCTATATTGTCATGTGTACTTGAAATGTGTATTTGTTACCAATGGCCGTTTTAATTTGATTTTCAAAGGGGCAGTGGATTCTTGTGGCAACACCAAAATTTCCAATGTCCACTGTGAATTTTTGCTGCTTTCTACCAATACACATCTCTAAACCCTTGGAAATTTATGGGTGCTTGCTGTCCGTGTGTGTGTGTGTGTGTGTGAGAGAGAGAGAGAGAGAGAGAGAGAGAGAGAGAGAGAGAGAGAGAGAGAGAGAGAGAGAGAGAGAGAGAGAGACCATCACTCCTCAGGACAGATAATGTTCCAAACCCAAACAAGATAGAATACTAATGCAGTGGAGCAGGCCTTTGTTTCCAACGGTGTGCCTTAGTCTTGCATAGATCATTTAGCCACACAGGTCTCAGTTTCCGGGCAGCAGGGCAAGCGTATAATAAGAGACCCAGGTGGATGTTGCTTTCTTAGGACCCTAGCAGTTTGCTTTCCCAGCTCCCAGCAGCTGCTTGATTATTTATGTCCTGCTGTAGTCAACAGTGTATTAGGTTTTGACCACCACACTCAGTTTGGCTGGATCACAGCATCTGGGTCCTTGCCCTCATTCATAATGAAGGCTCTGGGCTTGATCCCGACACGACACACACACACACACACACACACACACACACGAGGCATGGCCGTCCATCAAAGTCCCAATCTGCCTAATTTCTGTGTTCTATGGACAAACTGGTCGCACGGCTCCATGTAGGCGGTTGTCGTCAATTTGTGCCGGACAATATATTTAATAATTTTGCACTGTTAGCATTTTAATTGTGTGTGTGTGTGTGTGTATTGGTATATTCTTTGTATTTTATGTTTGGTTGAATGAAGATGAAGGAATATTTCCAATTCAGTTTACTGTAGTTGTTTATTCAAAAGTGGACATGTTACTGTTGATTTTTTCCCAAAAAACTATTTTTAACCCTTAAACCGCCAGATTCTTTGTAACTATATGCAATGTAACTGAGTATACTCAGTTCCGGAAGTTTAAGGGTTAATCAGCAATTTGCAGTCATTGCATAAATAATGGTAAGGCAGAAAGAAGCTTATAAGATGACAGGTTGTCATAATACTTTGAGGGTGATATTGGTGACATAGGGATATATTTAGACTTTATTTTGTTAGTCGTTTAGTCTATTTTATGTTGACATTCTTTTGAAGGCATGCTTGTTTCTGGTGATTTTAGATCATAACAGTCCATCAGCTTCCAGTACCAAGTGCCGATTGGATGATGGGAGTTCGGGGGATGCAGAAAGGAAAAGTTCCAGTCACGTACATTAATGTCTTAGACTGACGACTCGAGTCGTTTCTTATTCAATTCGAAAGTGTTTTTGATTTTAGTTGTGTTGCTGGATTGATGTCAGATAGGAGCTTTCTTTTTGCGAGTGCTTAGGACTGTTAGCCTCTTCTGATTTCATTTGTTTTAATCATAAATCATATTGAATCAGTCTTTGTTTGCGTTGATTCACGGAAAATAAGACAACGACAAAAATAGAGCTAGGAAATTTGCAGTTTTAATCTGGAACTAATGGTGATTTTGTTCCAAATCTAACATGTAACGAATTATTTTGATGAAGGAAATGAGTTATTTTGTAACTTTTGTCCCCATAAAGTCTGATGTTAGGATATATTTTCACAGTATTTTCACATATTTAACCTCGGGTACAAATTTTGTCAATTTCTTGCCGATGGTTTATCATGTGATGGAGGGTTTTAATATTGTTCACAACATCCAGCCCCGTTAATCTTTTGACACTTGCTTCATACTAATTAATTTTCTTTGCTAAAGTGTCTTAGCATCTTCATTGCATAACAAGTATTGGACATTGTGTGTGTACAACTCTTGTCATTATAAAACATTTTCAGTGGATCTGACACGTACAAACTTTGAGCCTAGACAACACTCAGCTGTCCAATAATGTGTCATTGGTATGCAGAGATATACATACCGTATTATCTCGTGTATAATACGCACTTTTTCCCCTAAAATTCAGTGCAAAGTTAAGGTTGTGCGTTATACACAGGTGTGTATTATACCCAAGATTATATGGTAGCTACTAGCAAGCATCTGCACAGATCAAAGAAATATATGGTAGAATTGTTATGTGGTCTAGCTTAGCAAAACTGTTCGAAACCTGTTATTTGATTCCAGAAACTACTACTTTGTATGGTATGTGCACAAAAATACTAAACCTGCTTTGTGTTTTTGTTTCGCTATCTATGATTTTCTTTTATATATATATATATATATATATATATATATTAACTTATATATATAAGTTTTGTATTGAGTTTTTATTGAGTTATAGGTGAGAGTTCAATATCCAAAAACTTATATTTGAAATTGATCGGGCAGTGGCTGGCTGTTTTCTCTTGTGTGGTTTTATATCTGTTCTTTGTTTCTTGATTCATACGCTGATCGGATTTGCTATTTGAAGCAAAATGCTAATTTGCCATCATGTTAGATGGGGAAATTCACTGGGGTAATGAATTATAATAAATGTGGTTCTATTGGTTGGTTGTGTGAGATAGATGTCATTTCCAGAATATTCTGAATAATATTTAAGTGATTGTAATTTATCTAGGTTACAGGCCAAATCAAACGCCAAACAGTTTGGCATAAAATGGCGGAAAATTGTGGATGTGCCAGTTATTTTCACGTTGCATGTGTACACTGTCTTATATTTTTAAGTACCGGTAGTTTTCAGTAGTTGTCTAGTATTATGGTATTGTTTAGCATTGAAGTAATTATTTCTGCTTGGCTCAAAAGTGTTTTGTGAATTTCTTAAAATGCGATGCAGCTTTGTGAAAGGTCGCTGTGTTTTATTTATCGCAGGTATAAGATTTATTCAAGCGTATTGAATGTGCCCCTAAGAGGAAGGCCTCAAGAATAGTGTTTAAAATTGAAGTTGTTAAATTGAGGCGTTGATAGAATGTTATGTGGCGCCTGCAGGGGCAAGCACAATGGTCACGGTTAATATACGGTAGTTTTCAAGATATTCAATTCCACAGTTCTTATAGTCAAAGTTAAGTTTATCAATTTCACTTTTTTGTGTAGCGATACGTAGTGTTTTAGTGTGAAAATATTGTTAGAAGATTTGCATTTTTCCAGGGGGAGCAAGTGGCTCGTCTTGCCCCCAATGTGTGGGTGCCGATGTGTGGGAGGTAATGTGCTAATGATTATATTGCTGTCTTGTGAGGTTTACACTATTTGTGGGCAGGATGTCCTTCGTAAATGTTTCTTTTTGAGGCCTTTACTGGCATTATTCGTGAAAATTTCTGTAACTCTGAATTTTCCAATCAACGCTTATGGATATGCGACGGAGATATTTTTACACCCCCCCCCCTTACACCCCCAACCCAACCCCCAATTTGAAGTCGACACCCCCAAATTTGGTAATGTGACAATGGTATACATACAAAATGCATACTAATTAGCTCCGGACACCCCCCCCCCCCCAATTCACAATCCTAGAAATATCCCTGATATGCAATGACTTGGGACTTTTAAACCAGCTGTAGAAGTGAAATTCAAGAGTAATCAACTTTGGTTAAGGTCTAGAGTGATCCATGCTGTTAATCTGTATTTTGTGAACATTATAAATTAGTAATTCTATTATTTCTTTTTCAGCAGCAGCTAAGTGTGAAATGGTTTTGACGGGCAGTTTGCTTTGCTGAGTTTCTTTCTGATTATGATGCTTTCACGATGTAAGCTATTCGCATATAAGTATCGACTTTAATTAATGCTTGCAGCTTTTCCTTAATTGTACGTTTGTCGGCAGAAATTCTAGTTAGAATTTATGTCTCATGCATGTTGTAGATATATTATGTAAATAATTAAGTTTTTTATTGAATAGTAACTGTATTTCTCTACAATTGTTTCAGTGGAGTTTCTTGAAGCACGTTACAAAATTTTGTGAAAACCGTGCCAAAGAAATACATTATCTTATTCTTCAGAACTATGTACAGCTGTATTCTATCAATGTTTGAAAAGTAACCCAGCTGCACTTTACAATATAGGTCCATCCATTTTATAGGTTTGCCTAAACAGAATACAACTGCCAGAAATTAACGTCTTTTCGTTGACGTAGTCTTTACAATGTAAAAACAAGAACTACATGCAATTTGACCCAATTACCGTTTTGTTTGCATGTGTTGAGATGTTGCAATTTAGGACTATTTTTATAGTAACAGTTGAATTTGATGTTTACAGATTTAGCCCTATGAAATTTGAAATGGATAAATTTTTGCAAGATCTGAGAAAACTCCACTAATAGGGAATCACAGTCATGAACATTTTCGCGTTTGTTACATCTACATATCTTGACAGCAGACCCGGCAGTTCCTTAATAAAGAACACTCAATTTAATAAATTGTTGGTTGGTTTTGTAATTTTCTGAAGAATGTGCCGTGAAAAAAAAATTTGTTCTGTTTAGTGTGCATTCTGCGAGACACTGCTCTATCCAATACTCCCCCCACTACTTACTGGCTTTCGACAAATTTCACGACTGGTCCTGGCCTGAATAGGGGGCCAATGCCCCCGTAGCTATGCCAAAGTAGACAGAAGTGTAGTGAATGTTTGGCTTATTTCAGCGTCTTTTACCTGCAATTTCCTGTTGGTCCACTAACCACGTGCAACTGATTTTTGTAGATTTGTATGATGCATTTGATACAGTGGACCGCTTGAACCTTGTTCATTGACGTGAGCATTATATAATAATAATGTGATTTAAAGTGGTTTAGGAGACTAAGTACGCCTGTGTGAAAACCACTGTAGTAACTCTCCACATTCAATAGCCTAGTTTATCGAGATAGCCTTTGAATCCGTTTACTGTTTCAACTGTCACTCCCACCTCGTCCAAACTGTTCCATTTGTCCACAACCCTTGCACTAAAAAAATTTCTTTCTCGGATCAACCCTCTGCTTAAACAATTTGCATTTGTGGGCTCTTGTCCTACTATAGTGTGCCAATGTAAAGAATCGATCATATGGCACATTACCAGTCATTATTTTGTATGTTTCTAAAATCCCCTCTCTCTTCTTTCCAATGTTGTCAGTCCACAATATTGAAGTCTTTTTTCGTAGCTTAAATTATGGCACCCACTGACCATCTTCGTTGCTTTCAATGCTTTGGAATTCTGGCATTTATACTAAACAGTGTGTCTTGTGTGGATTATTCCTGGCCTCAATCGGTTAATCGATTAATTTGCGATGCATTCAAACATTTCGGCGTTTTACCTCTAGTATGGTTTTCGCTAGGTGGCGCCACTGCTTTATGAATTTGAAAAGAAACTTGGACGGCTGCATCCGGGTAATAGATTACTGCAAAGTGCACCAAATTCCATGCATTTTTGACCCCGGGAGTGTGAAAGTGCTTACAATGAAACAGGGGGGTTCCGGTTTTATTGCGCCACCCTGTGTGTGTTGGACAGAAAAATGGTGGTGATTACAGAACAGCGGTTGGCGTATAAAGGCATAGAACGCCCATAAGAGAGCCGAGGTCAGAAACCAACCAGAATTTTCACGTGGCCATCTTGAGTAACCATTGAACTTGGTTCGTCTTTACTCGAGAGTCGCTTTGCTTGTTTACATTAGAATGATAGCGAATGTATTTTCGGCGCTTGTGATCGCCATGTAAAGTTTAGGCAACGTTTATTTAGCGCCTTAGTGAGCCATAATGTCAGAGGCAAGAGCTATACTTATCGACACAGCCTGCGATATAGAGGTGCCTGACCGCTGTCATGCGCAAATAGATTTCTTTATTGTTTACGGCCGACGTTTTCCAGGAAACGTGAATGTTTATCTTTCTCGATGTGGTTATGCAGTGCTAAAGTAGGCTATTTACCAAACTCGAGTCTATCATTTGTCCGTTACTAAAGTGGGCGCCCTACACGCGGTGGAGTAGCGGTTGGGCTTTTGCCGCGCATCCGGGGTGTAGCGGATTCGAATCTGACCCTAGCGGCCTAACCACGGCGTAGAGAACTTCTTGGGCAAGTTGAAGTCTAGTGTTCTTTAATGTTTTTCGTCCCTCGCTTGCGGAACTTATTTCTGGCGTGTCTACATTTTGTTTAAATTTTAACAAAAACAGACACCTTTAGTTATCGAACTGAGCTGTCGCAAAAATCCAATGCCTAGGCGTCTATGACGGTCGCAAATGATTACGAAAGATAAAGATTAGCTCGTTCAATAGCCTATAGGACCTATAATGCAGTAGGCCTACTAAACATTGGCATGGCTGCGTAGCCACGGATGGGGTCCGGCTCCCATATTAGGACTGGCAGTGGCGTAGTCAGGATTTCCGGAAGGAAGGTTTGGTTTTTGGTTTTGACCGTGACCAGTGTTTAATCTAGACTCTGGACTCCGGGGGGGGGACCGACAAGGCCAGGGGGAAGTCAGCTAGGGGGCTGTTGTTAGTTGATGTAGTATGCAAAACTTTCCGGGGCAATTTGAAATTTCCGGGGAATAAGGGCGATTTTCTCTCCATAAACGACCTAGATTAAACCCTGACCGTGATCTCCTCATCTCTATTTTTTCCTTCCAGGTGCTGACAAGCAAAAAAGGTCGCCTGTCACCTCTTAGACCGTTACATTGTAGGCGGCAGTAGGCCCATAGCCAGGTAGCCAAGGGGGAATGTTGACCCTAAAATCGCGTCTCAAAATTAAAAATGCATAGAAACTCGTTAAAAATATTTTGATTTCGGCAGCCAAGGAAATTTTAACCCCCAACCTCCTCCTCTGGCTACGCCACTGAGGACTGGAACCAGTAGTTGTATTTGTTGAAAGCCGTTGCGTAGTTTGGGGGAGGGTAGCCTGGATAGGTAGGCCTAGTATGAGAGTGAACAAAAAAAGTTCGAAGCGCCGGAGATTGATGCGATTAGCCTACGTGTTCTGCTCGTCAAGACCACCTGAACACCTGAAAATGTTCTTGTCTCCTCCTCCTCCTCCTCCTCCCTCCCCATTCATTCCAGAATCATGGTTGCGCCACTGGGCCTAAGTGCTTCTGTCAAACGAAGATTTTAGGCCAGGGCCTGTTTTAACGTGCAGTGATAAAATGAAAATGTGCAGTGGTCAAATGCAATAATTTCCTGTGCTTTGTGCAGTGATAAATTTTCCGGACAACCTTTTCTGCTTGTTTTTTGTTGTGCGGATGTCCACAAATTTTCTGAGTTTTAGTGCAGTGATGAATTTTTCTCAGAACAGTTCTTGTCTTAGGCCGCCTACTGCATTAGGCCTACTGTCTGCGTGCACGTGTGTCTGTTAATGCCTGCGCCTGCATTCCGGGTAGGTAGGCCTGCACAGTGCACACCCTTACGAAGAGTCAACGAACTATATGTCTATGCTACTTCAAAATCCGATATCCGATATTATTGCCCATCGCTCGTCAAATACAACCACTAGCTCTTTGGCTTAACCGTTTGGCGCATTCTTCTTCTTAACAAGTGGTTGACGTAGCTTGACAACTATCGCCACTTGAAGAGGTTTCGAGTCGTGGCCATGAGTCAATAATTGCAGAATAAAGATGGCCGTCTTTTTTATCGGGTACAGATGGGAGCTAAGATTGCTATAATATTGCTGCGTGCCAAAATCAGGGTGCGGAGAAATAGATTTTTTCCGAAATTTTCTATCCCCACTAGGGATGAATCGTTCTGACCGGGCTCTCTCAGAGACAGGGTTTAATCTAGACCGTTTCCGGGGGGAGAAATTACCTTTTCCCCTTCGGAAATTTCAAATTCCCACGGAAATTTGGGCATACTATATCAACGGTACTTTCCCGTTATCCGGACCCCCATCACTTCTTACTCCCTCACTCTGTTCAATGCGAAAGCTAAAGTCTCACTAAAGTCTCCCCTGCGACTCCAATGCCAGGAGCGCCTCTGAGTAGAAATAGAAGAGGCGCTATACAAATGCCACATTACATTACATTACATCAACTTACCGCGCTCCCCCCAAGCCGCCCTAGCTGACTTCCCCCGGCCTTGTCAGTTCCCCCTCTCCCCGGAGTCCAGGAGTCTAGATTAACCACTGCTCAGAGGTCGAGAGCCAGAAGGGGGCCACTTGGTCCAGGCCTCTACTAAAAAAGGGGCCTCAAAAATAATAGGCCTATATAACCTGCAAATAGACCGGGTCTCCTCTGACCACTGAAACGCCCTGGTCACGGTCGAACGCCGTGTAATATCGCTAGAGTCATTTTATAGCGCTATCCACTTTGTGCTTATTAATCAATATTATAGAGTTATAGATGCTAAGACAAATAGTATGAGGCAAATAGGAACTAATAATATAGGAACTCACGATAAAAATTGAAATGTCTATAGTTATTTTAAAAGTGTGTGTTGGTAGCCCATGCTTAGAAGTGTCCACCCCAACGTCCACCCACCCACCCACCCACTCCACTTGCCAAATCCCAGAGTCGCCACTGTTAATAGTATTAATTGAGCGGCGCAAATAACAATGTTTTAGCTATCAACAGTGGCGGCTCCACAGGGGGCCCGTGCCCCCATATT